>SZWC01000194.1:0-23130 GCA_023375785.1 Penium margaritaceum
CCCTAAACCCTAAACCCTAAACCCTAAACCCTAAACCCTAAACCCTAAACCCTAAACCCTAAACCCTAAACCCTAAACCCTAAACCCTAAACCCTAAACCCTAAACCCTAAACCCTAAACCCTGTGTTAATGACCAGTGTCTTTCTGACCACTGTGTTTCTGACCACTTAGTTTCTGACCACCGTGTTTCTGACCAGTATGTTTCTGACCACTGTGTTTATGACCACTGTGTTACTGACCGGTGTGTTTCTGACCAGTGTGTTTCTAACGACTGTGTTTCTGACAAGTGTGTTTCTGACCACCTTGTTTCTGACCTGTGTGTTTCTGACCAGTGTGTTTCTGACAACTGTGTTTCTGACCACTGTGTTTCTGACCACTGTGTTTATGACCACTGTGTTTCTGACCACTGAGTTTCTGACCACTGTGTTTCTGAGTAGTGTGTTTCTGACCATTGTGTTTCTAACCACTGTATTTCTTACCACTGTGTTTCTGACCACTGTATTTCTGACCCCTGTGTTTCTGATCTGTGTGTTTATGAGCACTGTGTTTCTGAGCACTGTGTTTCTAAGCAGTGTATTTCTGACCACTGTGTTTCTGACCAGTGTGTTTCTGACCACTATGTTTCTCATCACTGTGTTTATGATCAGTGTGTTTCTGACCACTGTCTTTATGACCACTGTGTTTCTGACCATTGTATTTCTGACCACTGTGTTTATGACCACTGTGTTTCTGACCACTGTGTTTCTGACCGGTGTGTTTATGACCACTATGCTTCTGACCACTGTGTTTCTGACAAGTGTGTTTATGACCACCGTGTTTATGACCAGTGTGTCTCTGACCACTGTTTTTCTGACCACTGTGTTTCTCACCACTGTTTTTCTAACCACTGTGTTTCTGACCTCTGTGTTTCTGACCACTGTATTTCTGACCACTGTGTTTCTGACCATTGTGTTTTTGACAAGTGTGTTTCTGACCAGGGTGTTTCTGACCATTGTGTTTGTGACCATTGTGCTTCTGACCAGTGGGTGTGACCAATGTGTTTCTGACCCCTGTGTTTCTGACATGTGTGTTTCTGTCCACTGTGTTCCCGACCACTGTGTTTCTGACCACTTTGTTTCTGACCACTGGGTTTCTAACTAGTGTGTTTCTTCCCACTGTGTTTCTGACCACTATGTTTCCGACCATTGTGTTTCTGACCGCTGTGTTTCCGAGCAGTGTATTTCTGACCACTGTGTTTCTGACCAGTGTGTTTCTGACCACTATATTTCTCATCACTGTGTTTATGACCAGTGTGTTTCTGACCACTGTGTTTCTGACCACTATGTTTCTGACCACTGTATTTCTGACCACTGTGTTTCTGACCACTGTGTTTCGTACCACTGTGTTTCTTACCAGTGTGTTTCTGACCTCTGTGTTTCTGACCACTGTATTTCTGACCACTGTGTTTCTGACCACTGTGTTTCGTACCACTGTGTTTCTTACCAGTGTGTTTCTGACCTCTGTGTTTCTGACCACTGTATTTCTGACCACTGTGTTTCTGACCACTGTGTTTCGTACCACTGTGTTTCTTACCAGTGTGTTTCTGACCTCTGTGTTTCTGACCACTGTATTTCTGACCACTGTGTTTCTGACCACTGTGTTTCGTACCACTGTGTTTCTTACCAGTGTGTTTCTGACCTCTGTGTTTCTGACCACTGTATTTCTGACCACTGTGTTTCTGACCACTGTGTTTCGTACCACTGTGTTTCTTACCAGTGTGTTTCTGACCTCTGTGTTTCTGACCACTGTATTTCTGACCACTGTGTTTCTGACCACTGTGTTTCGTACCACTGTGTTTCTTACCAGTGTGTTTCTGACCTCTGTGTTTCTGACCACTGTGTTTCTGACCACTGTATTTATGACCACTGTGTTTCTGACCACTGTGTTTCTTACCACCGTGTTTCTGACAACTGTGTTTCAGACCACCGTGTTTCTTACCAGTGTGTTTCTGACCTCTGTGTTTCTGACCACTGTGTTTCTGACCACTGTGTTTCTGACCAGTGTGTTTCTGACCACTGTGTTTCTGACCACTATGTTTCTAAAAAGTGTCTTTCTGACCACCGTGTTTCTGATCTGTGTGTTTCTGACCAGGGTGTTTCTGACCACCGTTGTTCCTGACCACTGTGATTCGGACCACTATGTTTCTCACCACTGTGTTTCTGACCACAGTGTTTCTCACCACTGTTTTTCTAACCACTGTGTTTCTGACCTCTGTGTTTCTGACCATTGTATTTCTGACCACTGTGTTTCTGACCACTGTGTTTTTGACTAGTGTGTTTCTGACCAGGGTGTTTCTGACCACTGTGTTTGTGACCATTGTGCTTCTGACCAGTGTGTTTCTGACCAGTTTGTTTCTGACCCCTGTGTTTCTGAACTGTGTGTTTCTGTCCACTGTGCTCCTGACCACTGTGTTTCTGACCACTGTGTTTCTGAGCACTGGGTTTCTAACTAGTGTGTTTCTGACCACTGTGTTTCTGACCACTATGTTTCCAACCATTGTGTTTCTGACCGCTGTGTTTCTGAGCAGTGTATTTCTGACCACTGTGTTTCTGACCAGTGTGTTTCTGACCACTATGTTTCTCATCACTGTGTTTATGACCAGTGCGTTTCTGACCACTGTGTTTCTGACCATTGTGTTTCTGACCGCTGTGTTTCTGAGCAGTGTATTTCTGACCACTGTGTTTCTGACCAGTGTGTTTCTGACCACTATGTTTCTCATCACTGTGTTTATGACCAGTGCGTTTCTGACCACTGTGTTTCTGACCACTGTGTTTCTTACCACTGTATTTCTGACCACTGTGTTTCTGACCACTGTGTTTCTGACCACTGTGTTTCTGACCAGTGTGTTTCTGACCACTATGTTTCTCATCACTGTGTTTATGACCAGTGCGTTTCTGACCACTGTGTTTCTGACCACTGTGTTTCTTACCACTGTATTTCTGACCACTGTGTTTCTGACCACTGTGTTTCTGACCACCGTGTTTCTGACCACTGTGTTTCTGACCACCGTGTTTCTGACTAGTGTGTTTCTGAACAATGTGTTTCTGACCATTGTGTTTCTTACCACTGTGTTTCTGACCGGTGTGTTTCTGACCAGTGTGTTTCTGACCACTGTGTTTCTGAGAAGTGTGTTTCTGACCACCGTGTTTATGACCTGTGTGTTTCTGACCAGTGTGTTTCTGACAACTGTGTTTGTGACCACTGTGTTTCTGACCACTGTGTTTCTGACCACTGTGTTTCTGACCACTGTGTTTCTCACCACTGTTTTTCTAACCACTGTGTTTCTGACCACTGTGTTTCTTACCACTGTATTTCTGACCACTGTGTTTATGACCACTGTGTTTCTGACTAGTGTGTTTCTGACCAGGGTGTTTCTGACCACAGTGTTTGTGACCATGGTGTCTATGACCCCTGTGTTTCTGACCAGTGTGTTTCTGACCACTGTGTTTCTGACCAGTGTGTTTCTGACCAGTGTGTTTCTGACCAATGTGTTTCTGACCACTGTGTTTGTGACCAGTGGGTTTCTGACTAGAGTGTTTCTGACCAGTGTGTTTTTGACCACTGTGTTTCTCACCACGGTGTTTCTGACCATTGTGTTTCTTACCACTGTGTTTCTGACCACTGTGTTTCTGACCAGTGTGTTTCAGACCACTGTATTTCTGACCTGGGTGTTTCTGACTAGTGTGTTTCTGATGAGTGTGTTTCTGACAACTGGGTTTCTGACCACTGTGTTTCTGACAACTGTGTTTTTTACCACTGTGTTTCCGAGCCCGGTGTTCCTGGCCACTGTGTCTCTGACCACTGTGTTTCTGACCACTGTGTCTCTGACCACTGTGTTTCTGACCACTGTGTTTCTGACCGGTGTGTTTCTGTCCAGTGGGTTTCTGACCAGTGTGTTTCTGACCACTATGTTTCTGACCAGTGTGCCTCTGACCAGTGTGTCTATAACCAGTGTGTTTCTGACCACTGTGTTTCTGACCGGTGTGTTTCTGTCCAGTGGGTTTCTGACCAGTGTGTTTCTGACCACTATGTTTCTGACCAGTGTGCCTCTGACCAGTGTGTCTATAACCAGTGTGTTTCTGAGCACCGTGTTTCTGATTAGTATATTTCTGACCACTGTGTTTCTGACCGCTGGGTTTCTGACCATTGTGTTTCTGACCACTGTGTTTCTGACCGCTCTGTTTCTGACCACTGTGTTTCTGACCCCAATGTTTTCGACCAGGGTGTTTCTGACCACTGTGTTCCTGAGCAGTGTGTTTCTGACCAGTGTGTTTCAGACCGCTATGTTTCTCATCTCTGTGTTTATGACCAGAGTGTTTCCGACCACTGTGTTTCTAACAATTGTGTTTCTGACCACTGTATTTCTGACCACTGTGTTTCTGGCCACTGTGTTTCCGACCACCGTGTTTCTGACCGCTGTGTTTCTGTCCATTGTGTTTCTGACCAGTTTGTTTATGACCACTGTGTTTCTGACCACTGTGTTTTTGACCACTGTGTTTCTGACCATTGTCTTTCTGACCAGTGTGTTTCTGACCACTGTGTTTCTGACCAATGTGTTTCTGACCACTGGGTTTCTGACCACAGTGTTTCTGACCACTGGGGTTTTTACCACTGTGTTTCCGACCACGGTGTTCCTGACCACTGTTTCTGACCATTGTGTTTCTGACCACTGTGTTTCTGACCATTGTGTTTCTGACCACTGTGTTTCTGACTAGTGTGTTTCTGACTAGTGTGTTTTTGACCAGTGTGTTTCTGACCATTGTGCTTCTCACCAGTGTGTTTCTGACTAGTGTGTTTCTGACCCCCGTGTTTCTGACCAGTGTGTTTCTGACCAATGTGTTTCTGACCAGTGTATTTCTGTCCAGTGGGTTTCTGACCAGTGTGTTTCTGACCACTATGTTCCTGACCATTGTGTTTCTGACCACTATGTTTCTGACCACTGTGTTTCTGATCACTGTGTTTCTGACCAGTGTGCCTCTGACCAGTGTGTTTATGACCAGTGTGTTTCTGACCAATGTGTTTCTGATTAGTGTGTTTCTGACCGCTGGGTTTCTGACCAGTGTGTTTCTGACCACGGTGTTTCTGACCACTGTGTTTCTGACCACTGTGTTTCTGACCCCAGTGTTTCTGACCAGTGTGTTTCTGACCAGTGTGTTTCTGACCAACGTGTCTCTGACCACTGTGTGTCTGACCACTGTGTTTCTGACCAGTGTGTTTCTGACCACTGTGTTTCTGACCTGTGTGTTTCTGACCACTGTGTTTCTAACCACTGTGTATCCTCCGTGTTTCTAACCACTGTGTTTGTGACCACTGTGTCTGTGACCACCGTGTTTCTGAACACTGTTTTTCTGACCACTGTGTTTCTGACCACTGTGTTTCTGACCACTGTGTTTCTGACCACTGTGTTTTTGACCACTGTGTTTCTGACCACTGTGTTTCTGACCAGTGCATTTCTGACCACCGTATTTCTGACCATTGTGCTTTTGACCAGTGTGTTTTTGACCAGTGTGTTTTTGACCCCGGTGTTTCTGACCAGCGTGTTTCTGACCACTGTGTTTCTGACCAGTGTGTTTCTGTCCAGTGGGTTTCTGACCAGAGTGTTTCTGACCACTGTGTTTCTGACCAGTGTGTTGCTGACCACTGTGTTTCTGATCACTGTGTTTCTGACCACTGTGTTTCTGACCAGTGTGCCTCTGGCCAGTTTGTTCACGACCAGTGTGTTTCTGGCCACTGTGTTTCTAATCACTTTGTTTCTGATGGCTGGGTTTTTGACCACTGTGTTTCTGACCACTGTGTTCTTTACCCCAGTGTTTCAGACCAGTGTGTTTCTGACCACTGTGTTTCTGACAAGTGTGTTTCTGACGACAGGGTTTCTGACCAGTGTGTTTATGACGACTGTGTTTTGGACCAGTGTGTTTCTGACCAGTGTGTTCCTGACCACTGTGTTTCTGACCAGTGTGTTTCTGACCAGTGTGTTTCTGACCACGGGGTTTCTGACCATTGTGTTTCTGACCACTGTGTTTCTGACCACTGTGTTTCTGACCATTGTGTTTCCGACCACTGTGTTTCTGACCTGTGTGTTTCTGACCACTGTGTATCCTATGTGTTTCTGACCACTGTGTTTGTGACCACTGTGTTTGTGACCACTGTGTTTCTGAACACTGTGTTTTTCACCACTGTGTTTCTGACCACTGTGTTTCTGACCACTGTGTTTCTGACCACTGTGTTTCTCACCAGTGTCTTTCTGACCAGTTTGTTTCTGACCACTGTGTTTCTGACCATTGTGCTTCTGAGCAGTGTGTTTCTGACCACTGTGTCTTTTACCCCGGTGTTTCTGACCAGTGTGTTTCTGACCACTGTGTTTCTGACCAGTGTGTTTCTGTCCAGTGGGATCCTCACTAGTGTGTTTCTGATCACTGTGCTTCTGACCAGTGTGTTTCTGACCACTGTGTTTTTTATCATTGTGTTTCTGACCACTGTGCTTCTGACCACTGTGTTTCTGACCAGTGAGTCTCCGACCACTGCGTTTCTGACCGGTGTGTTTCTGACAACTGTGTTTATGACCACTGTGTTCCTGACCAGTATGTTTCTGACCACTGTGTTTCTGACCACTATGTTTTTTACTACTGTGTTTCTGAGCACTGTGTTTCTGACCACTGTGTTTCCCACCATTGTGTTTCTGACCTATGTGTTTCTGACCTGTGTGTTTTTGACCACTGTGTTCCTGACCACTGTGTTTATGACCACTGTGTTTATGACCAGTGTGTTTCTGACCACTGTGTCTCTGACCAGTGTGTTTATGACCACCGTGTTTATGACCAGTGTGTTTCTAACTAGTATATTTCTCACCACTCTGATTCTGACCACTGTGTTTCTGACCAGTGTGTTTCAGACCACTGTGTTTCTGACCACTGTGTTTATGACCAGTGTGTTTATGACCACTGTGTCTCTGACCAGTGTGTTTCTGACCACCGTGTTTCTGACCACTATGTTTCTGACCACTGTGTTTCTGACCACTGTGTTTCTGACAACTGTGTTTCTGACCACTTTCTTACCACTCTGTTTATGACTTACCATGTGTTGGTGCCAAGACCAGTGCCTCCGCTGCACCCGTATGACCCTCGTCTTGCGAGGTATTTGCTGCCATTGTCTGCAATACGTAGCGTCCGTCAACCCGTGGAACCTGTGCCATAAGATCTTTGTTTGCATAGAGGACCTTGATTTCCTCGTTCTTGGTGATGACCGCCTTCCTCCGTGTGAACATCACTGTGATGTCGTTGTCCGTTATCTGTGACACGGAAAGAAGGTTTGTCGCAAAGGAGGGCATATAGACCACGTCATGTAGCCGTATATCCTTCTCTGCACCATTGAGGGTGATGGTCACCAACTTGTCTCCTACGCCCTTTGCGTTGACGACACTGCCGTTTGCATATCTAAACCGCCGATCAATGGGGCCGATGGAGACAAATTCGGCCTGGTCGATGTTGGAGTGATGATTGGTGCCGGAGTCGATTCCAAAAGCTCTTGGACTGAGCAGCGCTACTCCTTTTGCTAGAGGCATGCTCTGTGCCATCATGTTGGTGGCTTCTTTGCCAACCTTTTTGTTTCCTTTGTTCCCACCGCTTTCGCCTTCTTCCTTCTTTGGCAACCTGTACTCTCTTGCCCAGTGCCCACGTTTGCCGCAGTTGCGGCAGTTACCGTGTCGCTTGGGAGCCTTGCCGCCATTGTTGCTTCCGCCACCACCGCTTCCGCTGCCGCCTTTCTGACCAGAGGCTGACCATTTTCTCCCGCGGCCACCGTAGCGTGCGACATAGACTGAAAAGTTAGCCTCACTTCTGCTCCGGCGCATGGCCTCGTTTTGCACGTACTCAAACACTGCCGTGTACATCAGGTCTTCCTGCTTCCAGCCGCCCATGACGGTGATCATTGGGCTCCAGCTCTCCGGTAGCGCCATGATGAGGATCATGGCTTTCATGTTACCGTCAAGGTCCCAGTTCATCTGGTGAGCCTCACCAAGGAGTCCTTCAAACTCCTGCAAGAAATCGGGGATTGATTCGCCCTCATTCACCAGCATGCTAATCAGCCGTTGTAGGATGAAAAGTCTGTTCGCGAGGGAGGTGGATTGGTGCACGCTCTTGAGCTTGTTGTAAGCATCCGAGGCCAGCGTGTACCCGGCAATGATGGGAACATACTTCTTGGCTATCGCGTTGCTGATGAGTGACATGACAATATCATTTCGATCCATCCATGCCTCGTGCTCAGATGTGCCTTCCGCGGGAACCTACTTCCACCCCTTCAGTAGCTTGATGAAGCCGCACACTTTCATCGCCAACTCGAACGGCCATCTCCAAGGGGGGAAGTAAACCCCCTAAAAAATGGGGCTTCCTCACAGGGGTCCAAGACCGTGTGGTGTGACGTATCACTCACATTTGCTCCAGTGGTCTGCCCTGTGGTAGCCACTATTGAGCTTGAGGACTTCCCTGCGGCAGCCCCCACTCCTTGTGATGGGTCAACCATTTTTATTGCCCTTGTCTGCTTCCCACATCTCTACTGCGTTGAGGCCAATGTAGGCTGATGTTAGCTGATGTCTGCTACCGGGTTTAGGATGCAGATCCGTTGCTTATCCCTCCAGCCGATGTTCACATGTAGACAGAGAACACATCTACACCAACACACCCAGGGTCTTGCCACCAAGGGCAGAGGTTGTCCTGGTTGGGACACAAGGGTCGTGACTCCAAGGGAAGAGCTTGTCCTTAGTCCCTGTGTGCTTAGTGCAGACCAAGCTGTTGGAGCTAATGAAGCTGATGGAGCTGGTGGAGCTGATGGAGCCGGCGTGTGCCATGCCGATGTACCAGACCATGGTCAACTTTGTCCATGCGTTGACCGAAGCGTGCCTTAAAACTGGTGACTGTGGGCCCATAACCCTTTGTCAAACGGCCTGAGACAAACGGACTAGAAAACAGGGCCGACACAATAGCATCTGCCATCTGCTCCTAGCATTTCAGCTAGGAGAATATATCACCATGAGGATCACGGTTCCACCCTGAGCAGTTCCTAGGCAATCACTGATTAGTTACTGTGTCCACTTAACACTTGGTCACTTTCGCACAAGGTGCTAGTCAAGGACTAACTCATGGGGCTTAGACCAACGAGTGTCTTCTTTACACCATTCCTTAGTTGGACTACTCTGTGAGGAGCATATAAGGACATATTGTGTAATTAGAATGAGGAATGAGCCTGGTACATATAGTCCTAGGCCTGGCTTCTAAGATGTGTGGGTAGTGACACTTTTGGGGTGGTCACTCCACACCACCTCACCAGTCTGCCAGTTGGCGCATCCAATGACCGCCAAGTGGCGCACTCTCCTCATGCATGTCGAAATATCTTAGAAACTTCCCCTGTGCTAGAAGGTGCAAAAGCCTCTTGCGCACATCAAGGCTCAATTGCAGGACCTGATGTCCCTAAGTCCAACATGCTATCCGTTGCGCTACACTTCTGGTGTCTCGCTTGGACTTGCACCACGAACAAGGTCTGGGGGATTTACTCCAAGGGAGCAGTGCATGCCCAACCTGTCCGTCAAGCCATAGTAGTGGCCATGGGGCATAGAAGAAAAACATCCCAAACCATTGTCTCTCCATGTGACCATTTGTGTGTCGTGTTGTGAGTTGTCAATGTTGACCATACATAGTGGACTTCTTCGGTCATAGTCAGTGACGTGTGTATCTTTTCGTTGGTCACTGAGCACGCTAGCCACACCGTGCCACTACTTGTTGAAAATATGTCTACTTGCTAGTTGATTACTATATGTTCCCAACCCATGGTTCCCCCCACTGACCATGTGTGACTAATGTTATGAGTTTACAACGTTGACGACACACTGTAAAATCCGTGTGGTCATGGTTTGTGACCTATGCCTACTTTGGTTTGTCAATGTACATGGTTACCACGCCGTGTCATTACGGATCGAAGGTCCTTGTGCTTTCTTGTTGACAGCTAGTGATCCCAAACCATTGTTAACCCCCTCTGACTATCCGTGACTTGTGTTGTGAGTTGTACATGTTGACCACATGAAGTGAAACTCTTTGTTCATGGTCAGTGATATATGCATACTTTGGTTGGTCACTGTGCATTTTAGCCACATTGTGCCACTACATGTTGAAGGTATTTGTACGTGCTACTCGATAACTAATATTCACAAACCATTATCTTCCCCCCTGACCATCTGTGACTCGTGTTATGAGTTGTCACAGTTTACCACACTTATTAGCATTATTTCGTCATGGTCAATGGCATATGCCTACTTTGGTTGCTCATCGTGCATGGTATCCACACCATGCCACAATGTATTGAAGCTCCTTGTGTTTGCTATTTGATACTTGGAGTTCCCAAACAGTTGTTTCCCCCTCTGACCATTTGGGACTCCTATTATGAGTTGTCAACATTGACCACACACAGCGGATTTCTTTCGTCAAAAGCAGTACATATGCCTACTTTGGTTGGTCATTATGCATGGTAGGCACACCGTGCTACTACTGACTGAAGGTCGTTGTACTTGCTAGTTGAGAACTGATATAACCATAGCATTGTTTCCTCCCCTGACCGTTTGTGACTCGTGTTATGGTTGGTCAACGTTGACCACCCATATTGAAATTCTCTTGTCATGGTCAGTGACATATGCCTAGTTTGGTTGTTTGGTGTGCATATTAGCCACACCGTGCCACTACGTATTGAATTTATTTGTTATTTGTAGTCGATACATAAGGTCCCCACCCAGATGTCTCTCCCTCTGACCATTTGTGACTCGTGTTATGAGTTGTCAATGTGGAGCACACATAGTGGACTTATGCAGTCATAGTCAGTGGCATATGCAACCTTTGGGATGTCTCTGTGTACGCTAGCCATACCGTGCCACTACTTGTTGACAATCTTTCTACTTGCTAGTTGAAAACTAGTGTTTCCAACCCATGGTTTCCCCAACTGAGTATTTGTGACTCGTGTTATGCGTTTTCAACGTTGACCACACACCGTGAAATCCGTTTAGTCACGGTTAGTGACATATGCCTACTTTGGTTTGTCCCCGTACATGGTTAACATGCCGTGTCACTACATATTGAAGGTATTTGTGCTTTATAGGTGATAGCTAGTGTTCCCAAACCATTGTCACCACCCTTTGATTATCTGTGACTCGTGTTGCGAGTTGTAAACGCTGACCATATGAAGTGATATTCGTTGGCCATGGTCAGTGACACATCCATGCTTGAATTGGTCACTATACATGGTAGTCACCCAGTGCCACTACATATTGAATGTAGTTGTACTTGCTACTTGACAGCTCGTATTCACGAACCATTGTCTCCCACTTTGACCATTCGTGACTCGTGTTATGAGCTGTCAAAGTTTACCACACTTAGTGGCATTATTTGATCATGGTCAGTGACATATGCCTACTTTGGTTGGTCATCGTGCATCGTATCCACACCGTGCCACAACTTGTTGAAGGTCCTTGTGATTGCTAGTTGATACCTGATGTTCCCAGACCATTGTTTCCCCCTCTGACCATTTGTGATTCGTATTATGAGTTGTCGACGCTGTCCAGACACAGCGGATTTCTTTAGTCAAAGGCAGTACATATGCCTATTTTGGTCAGTCATTGTGCATGGTAGCCACACCGTGCTTTTACTGATTGAATGTCATTGTACTTGCTAGTTGAGAACTGATATTCCCATACCATTGTTTCCTCCTCTGACTGTTTGTGACATGTGGCATGGTTGGCGAATGTTGACCACCCATATTGAAATTCTTTGGTCATGCTCAATGACATATGCCTACTTTGGATGTTTGGTGTGCATAGTAGCCACACCGTGCGGCTACGTATTGAACTTCTTTGTCCTTTCTAGTCAATACATAGGGTTCCCAATCCATGGTCCCTCCCTCTGAACATTTGTGACTCATGTTATGAGTTGTCAATGTTGACCACACATAGTGGACTTCTTCAGTCATAGTTTGTGACATATGCATCCTTTGGTTGGTCACTGTGCATGCTAGCTACACCGTGCCACTATTTGTTGAAAATCTTTCCACCCGCTAGTTGATAACTAGTGTTCACAACCCATTGTTTCCCCTACTGACCATTTGTGACTCGTGTTATGAGTTTTCAACGTTGACCACACACTATGAAATCCGTTTGGTCGTGGTTAGTGACATATGCCTACTTTGTTTGTCACTGTACATGGTTAACACGCCGTATCACAACATATTAAGATTATTTGTGCTTTCTAGCTTCTAGCTAGTGTTCCCAAACCATTGTTATCCCCCTTTGACTCTCTTGGACTCTTGTTGTGAGTTGTCAACGCTGACGACATGAAGTGAAATTTGTTGGTCATGGCCAGTGACACATGCATACTTTGGTTGGTCAATGTGCATGGTACCCACGCTCTGCCACTACATATTGAAGGTATTTGTACTTGCTACTCGATAACTAGTATTCACAAACCACTGTCTTCCACTATGACCACTTGTGACCCGTGTTATGAGATGTCAAAGTTTAACACCTTCGTGACATTTTTTGGTCATGGTGAGTGACATATGCCTACTTTGGTTGGTCATCGTGCATGGTACCCATACTGTGCCACAACAGATTAAAGCTCCTTGTGCTTGCTATTTGATACTTGGTGTTCCCAAACCATTGTTTCCCCCCTCTGACCATTTGTGACTAGTATTACGAGCTGTCAACGTTGACCAAACATGGTGGATTTCTTTGGTCAAACGCCGTACATATGTCTACTTTGGTCGGTTATTGCGCATGGTAGCCACACCGTGCTACTACTGACTGGTGGTCATTGCACTTGCTAGTTGGTATCTAGTATTCCCAAACCATTGTTTCCCCCTCTGACAATTTGGGACACATATTATGGGTTGTCAACATTGACCACACATTGTAAACTTATTTGGTCATGATAAGTGGAATATGCCTAAAATGGTTGGTCATTGTGCATGGTAGCCCCACTGTTGCACTACTTGTTGAAAGTCTTTGTACTTGCTAGTCAATAAATAGCAAAATGTTTATCCTTTTGACACCAGGTTGGTTTTTATTGATTTGTTACGCACAGGTGCCTTCACTGGAATACTCCCTCCCACCCCCATACAGGGATTTTCTGTGGAAAACATAGAGGTCATACTTGCGACCGCATTATCGCACCCCCCTACTCCCCCCACGGCTTAGGCTCGAAGGTAGAGTTGAGGTATCACAACACGGCAGCTCCCCCCCCCCAGGTCGCCAGCCTATTATATATTGCGCATGCGAGGATTCAACCCCAGGACCTACCACTCCAGAATCTAACTGTATAAGCACTAATCCAGCTCACATGGTGTTCATATGATGTCCAAATGACATTATAAGGGTTCGTACGGGTAAAGGGCATAAAATAAGGGGGTGTAACACTAGATGATGGTCTTTAAACATATGAATGATAAAAAAGATAGTTCAATCATAAACATTTGACGCATATTGAATTTCAAAATTTGCATTTTCGAGCTTGAATAACCTCCCAACCATTGCTCCGACTGACCACCCGCACGAATGAATGTCAAAGACACACAGTGAAACTCTTTTCATGGTATTCAGTGACACAAGCATACTTTGGTTGGTCATTGTGCACGATAGCCACGCCGTGCCACCACTCATCGAATGTCTTTGTACTTGCTAGAAGATACATAGTGTTTTGAAACAATGTTTTCCCCCTCTGACCATTTGTGACTCATGTTATGGGTTGTGAACGTTAACTACCCATGTTGAAATTCTTTGGTCATAGTTAGTGACATATGCCTAGTTTGGTTTGTCACTGTACGTGGTTACTTCGCCATGTCACGATGTATTGAAGGTCTTTGTGCTTTCTACTTGATAGCCAGTGTTCCCAAACCATTGTCACCCCCCTCTGACTATCAGTGACTCGTGTTGTGACTTGTCAACGCTGACCACATGAAGTGAAATTCGCTGGTTATGGTCAGTGACATATGCATACTTTGGTTGGTCGTTGTGCATGGTATCCACGCTGTGCCACTACATATTGAAGGTATTTGTACTTGCTAGTCGATAACTAATATTCACAAACCATTCTCTTCCACCCTGGCCATTTGTGACTCGTGTTATGAGTTGTCAAAGTTTACCACCCTTCGTGACATTAGATGGTCATGGTCAGTGACATATGCCTACTCTAGTTGGTCATCATGCATGGTATCCACACCATGCCACAACTTATTGAAGGTCCTTGTGCTTACTAGTTGATACCTGGTATTCCCAATCCATTATCTCCCCTTCTGACCTGTTGTGACTCCTACTCTGAGTTGTCAACGCTGGCCACACACAGCGGATTTCTTTGGTGAAAGGTAGTACATATGCCTACTTTGGCCGGTCATTGTGCATGGTAGCCACACCGTGCTTATACTGATTGAAGGTCGCTGTACTTGCTAGTTGAGAATTGCTTTTTACATACCAGTTTTTCCCCCTCTGACCGTTTGTGACTCGTGTTATGGTTGGTGAATGTTGATCACCCATGTTGAAATTCTTTCATCATGGTCGGTTACATATGACTACTTTGGTTGTTTAGTGTGCATAGTAGCCACACAGTGCCACTACATATTGAAGTTCTTTGTCCTTTATAGTCGGTACATAGGATTCCCAAACCATTGTCTCTCCCTCTAACCATTTGTGACTCGTGTGATGAGTTGTCAATATTGACCATACATAGTGGACTTATTCGGTCATAGTCGGTGACAAATGCACCCTTTGGTTGGTCAGTGTGCACGCTAGCCACACCGTGCCACTACTTGTTGAACATATTTCTAATTGCTAGTTGATAACTAAGGTTCCCAACCCATGGTTTCCCCCACTGACCAGTTGTGCCTCGTGTTATGAGTTTTCAACGTTGACCACACACTGTGAAATACGGTTAGTCATTGTTTGTGACATATGCCTACTTCTTTTTGTCAGTGTACATGGTTTCCATGCCATGCCATTACGTATCGAATGTCTTTGTCCTTTTTTGTTGACAGCTAGTGTTCCCAAACCATTGTTAGCCCCCTCTTACTATCTGTGACTCATGTTGTGAGTTGTAAATGTTGACCACATGAAGTGAAAGTCTTTGTTCATGGTCAGTGGCATATGCATAAGTTGGCTGGTCACTGTGCATTGTAGCCACACTGTGTTCTTATGTTTTGAAGGTATTTGTACTTGCTAGTCAATAACAAGTCTTCACAAACCATTATCTTCCACCCTGACCATTTGTGGCTCGTGTTATGAGTTGTCAAAGTTTACCACACTTAGTGACATTATTTGGTCATGATCAGTGACACATGCCTACTTTGTTTGGTCATCGTGCATGGTATCCACACCGTGCCACAACGTATCAATGCTCCTTGTGCTTGCTATTTGATACTTGGTGTTCCCCAACCAGTTTTTCCCCCTCTGACCATTTGTGACTCGTATTATGAGTTGTCAACGTTGATTACACATAGCGGATTTCTTTGGTCAAAGGCAGTACATATGCCCACTTTGGTTGGTCACTGTACATGGTAGCCATACCATGCTAGTACTGACTGAAGGTCGTTGTACTTGCTAGTCGATAACTGATATTCCCATAGCATTCGTTCCTCACTTGACTGTTTGTGACTCGTGTTATGGTTGGTCAACGTTGACGACCCATATTGAAATTCTCTGGTCATGGTCAGTGACATATGCCTAGTTTGGTTGTTTGGTGTGCATATTAGCCACACTGTGCCACTACGTATTGAAATTATTTGTCCTTTCTAGTCAATACATAGGATTCCCAAACCATTGTCCCTCCCTCTGACAATTTCTGACTCATGTTACGAGTTGTCAATGTTGACCACACATAGTGGACTTCTTCGGTCATAGTCGGTGACATATGCATCCTTTGGTTGGTCGCTGTGAACGCTAGCCACACCGTGCCAGTACTTGTTGAACTGCTTTCTACTTGCTAGTTGATAACTAGTGTTCCCAACCCCTGGTCTCCCCCACTGACCATTTGTGACTCGTGTTATGAGTTTTCAACGTTGACCACACACTGTGAAGTCCGTTTGGTCATGGTTTGTGACATATGCCTACTTTGGTTTGTCCATGTACATGGTTACCACGCCATGTCACTACGTACCGAAGGCCTTTGTGCTTTCTAGTTGATATCTAGTGTTGCCAAACAGTTTTTAGCCCATCTGAATATCTGTCACTCGTGTTTTGAGTTGTCAACATTGACGACATGAAGTGGGATTATTTGGTCATGGTCAATGACATATTCATACTTTGGTTGGTCACTGTGCATTGTAGCCACACTGTGCCACTACATATTGAAGGTATTTGTTCTTGTTAGTCAATAACCAGTATTTAGAAACCATTATCTTCCACTCTGACTATTTGTGACTCATGTTATAAGATGTCAAAGTTTACCACACATGGTGACATTCTTTGCTCATGGTCAGTGACATATGCATACCTTGGTTGGTCATCTTGCATGGTATCCACACTGTGTCACAACGTATTGAATGTCATTGTGCTTGCAAGTTGATACCTGGTGTTCCCAAACAATTGTTTCCCCCCTGTGACTATTTGTGACTCTTGTTATGAGTTGTCAACGTTGACCACACACAGCGGATTTATTTCGTCAAAGGCAGTACAAATGCATACTTTGGTCGGTCATGGTGCACGGTAGCCACACCGTGTTTATACTGATTGAAGGTCAATGTACTTGCTAGTTGAAAACTGATTTTCACAGACCATTGTTTCCCCCTCTGACCATTTGTGATTCGTGCTATGGTTGGTGAATATTGACCACCCATATTGAAATCTGTGGTCATGGTCAGTGACATATGCTTACTTTGGTTGTTTGGTGTGCATAGTAGCCACACCGTGTCACTACGTATTGAAGTTCTTTGTCTTTTCTAGTCGATACATAGGGTTCTTAAACCATTGTCTCTCCCTTTGACCATTTGTGACAAGTGTTATGAGTTTTCAATGTTGACCACACTTAGTGGACTTCTTTGGTCATAGTCAAGGACATATGCATCCTTTGGTTGGTTACTGTGCATGCTAGCCAGACCGTGCCACTACTTGTTGAAAATCTGTCTACTTGCTAGTTGATAACTATTGTTTCCCCCTCTGACCATTCGTGACTCGTGTTATGCGTATTCAAAATTGACCACACACTGTGAAATTCTTTTGGTCATGGTTTGTGACATATGCCTACTTTCATTGGTCACTGTACATGGTTACCCTGCCGTGTCACTACGTATTGAAGGTCTCTGTGCTTTCTTGTTGATAGCTAGTGTTCCCAAACAATTGTTACCCCAATGAATATCCGTGACTCGTGTTGTGAGTTTTCAACATTGACCACATGAAGTGAAAGTTTTTGTTCATGGTCAGTGACATATGCGTACTTTGGTTGGTCACAGTGCATTGTAGCCACACTGTGCCACTACATATTGAAGGTACTTGTACTTGCTACTTGATAACTAGTAATCACAAACCATTGTATTACACTCTGACCATTTGTGAGTTGTGTTATGAGCTGTCAACGTTTACCACACTTACTGACATTATTTGGTCATGGTCAATAACATATGCCTACTATGGTTGGTCATCGTGCATAGTATCCACACCGTGCCACAACTTATTGAAGGTCCTTGTGCTTGCTAGTTGATACCTGGTGTTCCCAAACCATTGTCTCCCCCTCTGACCATTTCTAACTCCTATTATGAGTTGTCAAAGCTGAAAACACACAGGAGATTTCTTTGGACAAAGGTAGTACACATGCCTACTTTTGTCGGCCATTGTGCATGGTAGCCACACCGTGCTTATACTGATTGAAGGTCCCTGTACTTGCAAGCTGAGAACTGAGGTTCACAGACCATTGTTTCCGCCTCTGACCGTTTGTGACTCGTGCTATGGTTGGTGAATTTTGACCACCCATATTGAAATTCTTTCATCATGGTCGGTGACATATGCCTAGTTTGGTTGTTTGGTATGCATAGTAGCCACACCGTGCCACTACGTATTGAAGTTCTATGTCCTTTCTAGTCAATACATAGGGTTCGCAAACCATTGTCTCTCCTTCTGACCATTTGTACCTCGTGTTATGAGTTGTCAATGTTGACCATATATAGTGGACTTCTTCGGTCAAAGTCAGTGACATATGCATCCTTTGGTTGGTCACTATGACCGCTAGCCACACCGTGCCACTACTTGCTGAAAATCTTTCTACTTGCTAGTTGATAACTAGGGTTCCTAACCCATGGTTTCCCCCACTGACCATTTGTGACTCGTGTTATGAGTTTTCATCGTTGACCACACACTGTGAAATCCGTTTGGTCATGGATTGTGACATATGCCTACTTTGGTTTATCCATGTACATGCTTACCACGCCGTGTCACTACGTATCGAATGTCTTTGTGCTTTATTGTTCACAGCTAGTGTTCCCAAACAATTGTTAGCCCCCTCTGATGATCTGTGACTCGTGTTGTGAGTTGTAAATGTTGACCACATGAAATGAAATCATTTTTTCATGGTCAGTGACATATGCATACTTTGGCTGGTCACTGTGCGTTAAAACCACACTGTGCCATGACATATTGAAGGTATTTGCACATGCTAGTCAATAACTAGTATTCACAAACCATTATCTTGCGCCCTGACCATTTCAGACTCGTGTTCTAAGTTGTCAAATTTTACCACACTTAGTGACATTATTTGGTCATGGTCAGAGACATATGCATACTCTGGTCGGTCATCGTGCATTGTATCCACACCGTGCCACCATTTATTGAAGGTCTTTATGCTTGCTAGTTGATACCTGGCATTCCCAAACCATTGTCTCCCCCTCCGACCATTTGTGACTCCTATTACGAGTTGTCAACGTTGACCACACACAGCGGATTTATTTGGTCAAAGGCAGTACATTTGCCTACCTTGGTCGGTCATGGTGCATGGTAGCCACACCGTGCTTATACTGATTGAAGGTCGCTGTACTTGCTAGATGATAACTGATATTCACATACCATTGCTTTTCCCTGTGACCGTTTGTGACTCGTGTCATGGTTGGTGAATGTTGACCACCCATATTGACATTCTTTGCTCATGGTCAGTGTCATATGCCTACTTTGGTTCTTTGGTGTGCATAGTAGCCACACCTTGCCGCTACGTATTGAAGTTCTTTGTCCTTTCTCGTCAATACATAGGGTTCCTGAACCATTGTCTCTCCCCCTGACAATTTGTGACTCGTGTTATGATTTTTCAAATTTGACCGCACCATGTTGACTTCTTTGGTCATAATCAATGACATATGCATCCTTTCGTTGGTCACTGTGCACGCTAGCCACACCGTGCCACTACTTGTTGAAAATATGTCTACTTGCTAGATGATAACTGGTGTTCCCAACCCATTGTTCCCCCTCTGACCATTCGTGACTCGTGTTATGCGTTTTCAAAGTTGACCACACACTGTGATATTCTCTTGGTCATGGTTTGTGACATATGCCTACTTTGGTTGGTCACTGTACATGGTTACCCTGCCGTGTCACTACGTATTGAAGGTCTCTGTGCTTTCTTGTTGATAGCTAGTGTTCCCAAACAATTGTTACCCCAATGAATATCTGTGACTCCTGTTGTGAGTTGTGAACATTGACCACATGAAGTGAAAGTTTTTGTTCATGGTCAGTGACATATGCGTACTTTGGTTGGTCACAGTGCATTGTAGCCACACTGTGCCACTACATATTGAAGGTATTTGTACTTGCTACTTGATAACTAGTAATGACAACCCATTGAAATCCACTCTGACCATTTGTGACTTGTGTTATGAGCTGTCAACGTTTACCACACTTACTGACATTATTTGGTCATGATCAGTAACATATGCCTACTTTGGTTGGTCATCGTGCATAGTATCCACACCGTGCCACAACTTATTCAAGGTCCTTGTGCTTGCTAGTTGATACCTGGTGTTCCCAACCCATTGTCTCCCCCTCTGACCACTTCTAACTCCTATTATGAGTTTTCAACGCTGACAACACACAGGAGATTTCTTTGGTCAAAGGTAGTACACTTGCCTACTATTGTCGGCCATTGTGCATGGTAGCCACACCGTGCTTATACTGATTGAAGGTCGCTGCACTTGCAAGATGAGAACTGAGATTCACAGACCATTGTTTCCGCCTCTGACCATTTGTGACTCGTGCTATGGTTGGTGAATTTTGACCACCCATATGGAGATTCTTTCATCATGGTCGGTGACATATGCCTAGTTTGGTTGTTTGGTATGCATAGTAGCCACACCGTGCCACTACGTATGGAAGTTCTATGTCCTTTATAGTCAATACATAGGGTTCGCAAACCATTGTCTCTCCCTCCGACCATTTGTACCTCGTGTTATGAGTTGTCAATGTTGACCATATATAGTGGAATTCTTCGGTCAAAGTCAGTGACATATGCATCCTTTGGTTGGTCACTATGACCGCTAGCCATGCCGTGCCACTACTTGCTGAAAATCTTTCTACTTGCTAGTTGATAACTGGGGTTCCTAACCCATGGTTTCCCCCACTGACCATTTGTGACTCGTGTTATGAGTTTTCAACGTTGACCACACACTGTGAAATCCGTTTGGTCATGGATTGTGACATATGCCTAATTTGGTTTATCCATGTACATGGTTACCACGCCGTGTCACTACGTATCAAATGTCTTTGTGCTTTCTTGTTGATAGCTAGTGTTCCCAAACAATTGTTAGCCCCCTCTGACTATATGTGACTCGTGTTGTGAGTTGTAAATGTTGACCACATGAAATGAAATTCTTTTTTCATGGTCAGTGACATATGCATACTTTGGCTGGTCACTGTGCGTTAAAACCACACTGTGCCATGACATATTGGAGGTATTTGTACTTGCTAGTCAATAACTAGTATTCACAAACCATTATCTTGCGCCCTGCCCATTTCGGACTCGTGTTCTACGTTGTCAAAGTTTACCACACTTAGTGACATTATTTGGTCATGGTCAGAGACATATGCATACTTTGGTTGGTTATCGTGCATGGTATCCACACGGTGCCACCATTTATTGAAGGTCCTTATGCTTGCTAGTTGATACCTGGTGTTCGCAGACCATTGTCTCCCCCTCCGACCATTTGTGACTCCTATTATGAGTTGTCAACGTTTACCACACACAGCGGATCTATTTGGTCAAAGGCAGTACATTTGCCTACTTTGGTCGGTCATGGTGCATGGTAGCCACACCGGGCTTATACTGATTGAAGGTGGCTGTACTTGCTAGTTGATAACTGATATTCACATACCATTGCTTTTCCCTGTGACCGTTTGTGACTCGTGTTATGGTTGGTGAATGTTGACCACCCATATTGACATTCTTTGCTCATGGTCAGTGTCATATGCCTACTTTGGTTCTTTGGTGTGCATAGTAGCCACACCTTGCCACTACGTATTGAAGTTATTTGTCCTTTCTCGTCAATAGTTAGGGTTCCTGGACCATTGTCTCTCCCTCTGACAATCTGTGACTCGTGTTATGATTTTTCAAATTTGACCACACCATGTGGACTTCTTTGGTCATAATCAAGGACATATGCATCCTTTCGTTGGTCACTGTGCACGCTAGCCACACCGTGCCACTACTTGTTGAAAATATGTCTACTTGCTAGATGATAACTGGTGTTCCCAACCCATTGTTCCCCCTCTGACCATTCGTGACTCGTGTTATGCGTTTTCAAAGTTGACCACACACTGTGATATTCGTTTGGTCATGGTTTGTGACACATGCCTACTTTGGTTGGTCACTGTACATGGTTACCCTGCCGTGTCACTACGTATTGAAGGTCTCTGTGCTTTCTTGTTGATAGCTAGTGTTCCCAAACAATTGTTACCCCAATGAATATCTGTGACTCGTGTTGTGAGTTGTGAACATTGACCACATGAAGTGAAAGTTTTTGTTTATGGTCAGTGACATATGCGTACTTTGGTTGGTCACAGTGCATTGTAGCCACACTGTGCCACTACATATTGAAGGTATTTGTACTTGCTACTTGATAACTAGTAATGACAACCCATTGAATTCCACTCTGACCATTTGTGACTTGTGTTATGAGCTGTCAACGTTTACCACACTTACTGACATTATTTGGTCATGATCAGTAACATATGCCTACTTTGGTTGGTCATCGTGCATAGTATCCACACCGTGCCACAACTTATTGAAGGACCTTGTGCTTGCCAGTTGATACCTGGTGTTCCCAAAGCATTGTCTCCCCCTCTGACCATTTGTAACTTCTATTATGAGTTGTCAACGCTGACAACACACAGGGGATTTCTTTGGTCAAAGGTAGTACACATGCCTACTTTTGTCGGTCATTGTGCATGGTAGCCACACCGTGCTTCTACTGATTAAAGGTCGCTGTCCTTGCAAGCTCATAACTGAGATTCACAGACCATTGTTTCCGCCTCTGACCGTTTGTGACTCGTGTTATGGTTGGCTAATGTTGACCACCCATATTGAAGTTGTGCTTCTTGCCACACGTGAGCCCACCACCTTGTGGCTTCCAGCTCCTCTCCGTGGAATCCCCGTTCCGGGGACGTGTGCAAGCAAGGGCACCGCCGGCAGCTCACTTCACCCGGGCTTCTGGCTCTTCACGCATACAGTCCCGCAAACCGCGGACAAAACTCCAAGAGCTACAAAAGGCACGGAGGTAGTGGGGTGGTGAACGCAATAGAGAGCGAGTGAATGTTTTTGATGAACTCAGCGGAGAACATGAATGCAGAGTATTGCTCAAGGACGCAAGCAAGACTGGGCTCACGCTGCGCTAGTGCCATCTAGGTCTTATGTACTTGGGACTCCGCACGGTGTGTCCACACGCCATCGGTCTCATCCCTCTCAAGGTGTCTTCTCTCTCTCCTACTTGGACTCCACGTGGTGCGGCTTCGTCCCGTGGGTCTCGTCCTCAAACACGGCATATCCTTTGCTCATGATCTTCTTCATACGCGGCTTGTGCACGCGGTCTTTGTCTTCTTCCTTGAATCCTTGC
>SZWC01000194.1:25397-52409 GCA_023375785.1 Penium margaritaceum
AAGGTCGCTGTCCTTGCAAGCTCATAACTGAGATTCACAGACCATTGTTTCCGCCTCTGACCGTTTGTGACTCGTGTTATGGTTGGCTAATGTTGACCACCCATATTGAAGTTGTGCTTCTTGCCACACGTGAGCCCACCACCTTGTGGCTTCCAGCTCCTCTCCGTGGAATCCCCGTTCCGGGGACGTGTGCAAGCAAGGGCACCGCCGGCAGCTCACTTCACCCGGGCTTCTGGCTCTTCACGCATACAGTCCCGCAAACCGCGGACAAAACTCCAAGAGCTACAAAAGGCACGGAGGTAGTGGGGTGGTGAACGCAATAGAGAGCGAGTGAATGTTTTTGATGAACTCAGCGGAGAACATGAATGCAGAGTATTGCTCAAGGACGCAAGCAAGACTGGGCTCACGCTGCGCTAGTGCCATCTAGGTCTTATGTACTTGGGACTCCGCACGGTGTGTCCACACGCCATCGGTCTCATCCCTCTCAAGGTGTCTTCTCTCTCTCCTACTTGGACTCCACGTGGTGCGGCTTCGTCCCGTGGGTCTCGTCCTCAAACACGGCATATCCTTTGCTCATGATCTTCTTCATACGCGGCTTGTGCACGCGGTCTTTGTCTTCTTCCTTGAATCCTTGCCTTCCGCGGTGCGTCTCTAGAGGTTCCTCCGTGATTGATGCTTGGTCACTAATGCTGATTGGGTGTTCCTCCCTTGATTGCTCGGTCCATCCGCTGATTTTCCTGTGCCTTGTCAGTGATCACGGATCTTGCTACAGCTCGTCCCTGTTCTCTTTGTACCGCGGATTTCTCACTACTGTGTCCCGCCTTTTTCTTCTCCGCATCATGCACTGAGTTGTACAGGATTCGCCGCACGTAATTGTGCTCACCTACAGACACCCTGCCCCTAGATTCCGGGCTACCCTTCGCTCAACCGCGTCCACGGGACCAGCGTTCTGTGCGTGGATATCAGGCTACTTAGGTCTTCCCCGCGGATGGTCCTTCCCTGCGGAGCTGCGGCTGAAGTGTGTCTGACACTGATGCTCCCACCCCCCCCCCTCCCTTTCGTAAGACTCGGCCCTGAGTTGTGCCAGAGTTGTGCCAGAGTTGTGCCATAGTTGTGCCATAGTTGTGCCAGAGTTGTGCCATAGCTGAGTTGTGCCAGAGTTGTGCCATAGCTGTGCTAGTTTTGTACCAGAGTTATGCCAGAGCTGTGCCAGAGTTGTTCCAGAGTTGTGCCATAGTCATGCCAGAGTCATGTCAGAGTTGTGCAAGAATTGTGCTAGAGTTGTGCCATAGTTGTGCCAGAGTTGTGCTATAGCTAAGTTGTGCCAGAGTTGTGCCATAGCTGTGCCAGTGTTGTACCAGAGTTATGCCAGAGTGGTGCCAGAGTTGTTCCAGAGTTGTGCCATAGTCATGCCAGAGTCATGCCAGAGTTGTGCAAGAGTTGTGCTAGAGTTGTGCCAAAGTTGTGCCAGTGTCGTGCGATGGTCATGCCAGAGTTGTGCCAGAGTTGTGCTAGACATTAGCCAGAGTTGTGCCAGAGTTGTGCCATAATTGTGCCAGAGTTGTGCCTGAGTTGTGCAAGAGTTATGCCAGAGTTGTGCCAGAGTTGTGCTAGAGTTGTGCCAGAGATGTGCCAGAGTTGTGCCAGAGTTGTGCCAGAGTTGTGCCAGAGTTGTGCCAGAGTTGTGCCAGAGTTGCGCCAGAGTTGTGCCAGAGTTGTGCGAGAGCTGTGCCAGAGTTGTGCCAGAGATGTGCCAGAGCTGTGCTGGAGTCGTGCCAGTGTTGTGCCAGAGTTGTGCCAGAGCTGTGCTAGAGTTGTGCCAGAGTTGTGCTAGCGTTGTGCCAGAGTTGAGCCAGAGTTGTGCTAGAGTTGTGCCGGAGTTGTGCCCGAGTTGTGCCAGAGTTGTCTCAGAGTTGTTCCAGAGTTGTGCCGGAGTTGTGCGAGAGTTGTGCCAGAGATGTGCCAGAGCTGTGCTGGAGTCGTGCCAGTGTTGTGCCAGAGTTGTGCCAGAGCTGTGCTAGAGTTGTGCCAGAGTTGTGCTAGCGTTGTGCCAGAGTTGAGCCAGAGTTGTGCTAGAGTTGTGCCGGAGTTGTGCCCGAGTTGTGCCAGAGTTGTCTCAGAGTTGTTCCAGAGTTGTGCCGGAGTTGTGCGAGAGTTGTGCCAGAGATGTGCCAGAGCTGTGCTGGAGTCGTGCCAGTGTTGTGCCAGAGTTGTGCCAGAGCTGTGCTAGAGTTGTGCCAGAGTTGTGCTAGCGTTGTGCCAGAGTTGAGCCAGAGTTGTGCTAGAGTTGTGCCGGAGTTGTGCCCGAGTTGTGCCAGAGTTGTCTCAGAGTTGTTCCAGAGTTGTGCCGGAGTTGTGCGAGAGTTGTGCCAGAGATGTGCCAGAGCTGTGCTGGAGTCGTGCCAGTGTTGTGCCAGAGTTGTGCCAGAGCTGTGCTAGAGTTGTGCCAGAGTTGTGCTAGCGTTGTGCCAGAGTTGAGCCAGAGTTGTGCTAGAGTTGTGCCGGAGTTGTGCCCGAGTTGTGCCAGAGTTGTCTCAGAGTTGTTCCAGAGTTGTGCCGGAGTTGTGCGAGAGTTGTGCCAGAGATGTGCCAGAGCTGTGCTGGAGTCGTGCCAGTGTTGTGCCAGAGTTGTGCCAGAGCTGTGCTAGAGTTGTGCCAGAGTTGTGCTAGCGTTGTGCCAGAGTTGAGCCAGAGTTGTGCTAGAGTTGTGCCGGAGTTGTGCCCGAGTTGTGCCAGAGTTGTCTCAGAGTTGTTCCAGAGTTGTGCCGGAGTTGTGCGAGAGTTGTGCCAGAGATGTGCCAGAGCTGTGCTGGAGTCGTGCCAGTGTTGTGCCAGAGTTGTGCCAGAGCTGTGCTAGAGTTGTGCCAGAGTTGTGCTAGCGTTGTGCCAGAGTTGAGCCAGAGTTGTGCTAGAGTTGTGCCGGAGTTGTGCCCGAGTTGTGCCAGAGTTGTCTCAGAGTTGTTCCAGAGTTGTGCCGGAGTTGTGCGAGAGTTGTGCCAGAGATGTGCCAGAGCTGTGCTGGAGTCGTGCCAGTGTTGTGCCAGAGTTGTGCCAGAGCTGTGCTAGAGTTGTGCCAGAGTTGTGCTAGCGTTGTGCCAGAGTTGAGCCAGAGTTGTGCTAGAGTTGTGCCGGAGTTGTGCCCGAGTTGTGCCAGAGTTGTCTCAGAGTTGTTCCAGAGTTGTGCCGGAGTTGTGCGAGAGTTGTGCCAGAGATGTGCCAGAGCTGTGCTGGAGTCGTGCCAGTGTTGTGCCAGAGTTGTGCCAGAGCTGTGCTAGAGTTGTGCCAGAGTTGTGCTAGCGTTGTGCCAGAGTTGAGCCAGAGTTGTGCTAGAGTTGTGCCGGAGTTGTGCCCGAGTTGTGCCAGAGTTGTCTCAGAGTTGTTCCAGAGTTGTGCCGGAGTTGTGCGAGAGTTGTGCCAGAGATGTGCCAGAGCTGTGCTGGAGTCGTGCCAGTGTTGTGCCAGAGTTGTGCCAGAGCTGTGCTAGAGTTGTGCCAGAGTTGTGCTAGCGTTGTGCCAGAGTTGAGCCAGAGTTGTGCTAGAGTTGTGCCGGAGTTGTGCCCGAGTTGTGCCAGAGTTGTCTCAGAGTTGTTCCAGAGTTGTGCCGGAGTTGTGCGAGAGTTGTGCCAGAGATGTGCCAGAGCTGTGCTGGAGTCGTGCCAGTGTTGTGCCAGAGTTGTGCCAGAGCTGTGCTAGAGTTGTGCCAGAGTTGTGCTAGCGTTGTGCCAGAGTTGAGCCAGAGTTGTGCTAGAGTTGTGCCGGAGTTGTGCCCGAGTTGTGCCAGAGTTGTCTCAGAGTTGTTCCAGAGTTGTGCCGGAGTTGTGCGAGAGTTGTGCCAGAGATGTGCCAGAGCTGTGCTGGAGTCGTGCCAGTGTTGTGCCAGAGTTGTGCCAGAGCTGTGCTAGAGTTGTGCCAGAGTTGTGCTAGCGTTGTGCCAGAGTTGAGCCAGAGTTGTGCTAGAGTTGTGCCGGAGTTGTGCCCGAGTTGTGCCAGAGTTGTCTCAGAGTTGTTCCAGAGTTGTGCCGGAGTTGTGCGAGAGTTGTGCCAGAGATGTGCCAGAGCTGTGCTGGAGTCGTGCCAGTGTTGTGCCAGAGTTGTGCCAGAGCTGTGCTAGAGTTGTGCCAGAGTTGTGCTAGCGTTGTGCCAGAGTTGAGCCAGAGTTGTGCTAGAGTTGTGCCGGAGTTGTGCCCGAGTTGTGCCAGAGTTGTCTCAGAGTTGTTCCAGAGTTGTGCCGGAGTTGTGCGAGAGTTGTGCCAGAGATGTGCCAGAGCTGTGCTGGAGTCGTGCCAGTGTTGTGCCAGAGTTGTGCCAGAGCTGTGCTAGAGTTGTGCCAGAGTTGTGCTAGCGTTGTGCCAGAGTTGAGCCAGAGTTGTGCTAGAGTTGTGCCGGAGTTGTGCCCGAGTTGTGCCAGAGTTGTCTCAGAGTTGTTCCAGAGTTGTGCCGGAGTTGTGCGAGAGTTGTGCCAGAGATGTGCCAGAGCTGTGCTGGAGTCGTGCCAGTGTTGTGCCAGAGTTGTGCCAGAGCTGTGCTAGAGTTGTGCCAGAGTTGTGCTAGCGTTGTGCCAGAGTTGAGCCAGAGTTGTGCTAGAGTTGTGCCGGAGTTGTGCCCGAGTTGTGCCAGAGTTGTCTCAGAGTTGTTCCAGAGTTGTGCCGGAGTTGTGCGAGAGTTGTGCCAGAGATGTGCCAGAGCTGTGCTGGAGTCGTGCCAGTGTTGTGCCAGAGTTGTGCCAGAGCTGTGCTAGAGTTGTGCCAGAGTTGTGCTAGCGTTGTGCCAGAGTTGAGCCAGAGTTGTGCTAGAGTTGTGCCGGAGTTGTGCCCGAGTTGTGCCAGAGTTGTCTCAGAGTTGTTCCAGAGTTGTGCCGGAGTTGTGCGAGAGTTGTGCCAGAGATGTGCCAGAGCTGTGCTGGAGTCGTGCCAGTGTTGTGCCAGAGTTGTGCCAGAGCTGTGCTAGAGTTGTGCCAGAGTTGTGCTAGCGTTGTGCCAGAGTTGAGCCAGAGTTGTGCTAGAGTTGTGCCGGAGTTGTGCCCGAGTTGTGCCAGAGTTGTCTCAGAGTTGTTCCAGAGTTGTGCCGGAGTTGTGCGAGAGTTGTGCCAGAGATGTGCCAGAGCTGTGCTGGAGTCGTGCCAGTGTTGTGCCAGAGTTGTGCCAGAGCTGTGCTAGAGTTGTGCCAGAGTTGTGCTAGCGTTGTGCCAGAGTTGTGCCAGAGATGTGCCAGAGTTGTGCCAGAGTTGTACCAGAGTTGTGCCAGAGTTGTGCTAACGTTGTGCCAGAGTTGAGCCAGAGTTGTGCCAGAGTTGTGCCAGAGTTTTGCCAGAGTTGTGCGAGAGTTGTGCCACAGTTGTGCCAGAGTTGTGCCGGATTTGTGCCAGAGTTGTACCAGATTTGTGCCAGAGTTGTGCCAAAGTTGTGCTAAAGTTGTGCCAGAGTTGTGCCAGAGTTGTGCCAAAGTTGTGCCTCAGTTCTGCCAGAGCTGTGCCAGAGTTATCCCAGAGTTGTGCCAGAGTTGTGCCAGAGGTGTGCCAGAGCTGTGCCAGAGTTGTGCCATAGCTGTGCCAGTGTTGTACCAGAGTTATGCCAGAGTTGTGCCAGAGTTGTTCCAGAGTTGTGCCATAGTTGTGCCAGAGTTGTGCCAGAGTTGTGCCAGTGTTGTGCCAGAGTTGTGCCAGAGTTGTGCCAGAGGTGTGCCAGAGTTGTGCCAGAGTTGTGCCAGAGTTGTGCCAAAGTTGTGCTAGAGTTGTGCCAGAGTTGTGCCACAGCTGTGCCAGAGTCGTGCCAGAGTAATGCCAGAGTTGTGCCAGAGTTGTGCTAGAGTTGTGCCAGAGTTATGCCAGAGTTGTGCCAGAATTGTGCGAGAGTTGTGCGAGAGTTGTGCGAAAGTTTTGCCAAAGTTGTGCAATAGTTGTGCCAGCGTTGTGCCCGAGTTGTGCTAGAGTTGTGCCAGAGTTGTGCCTGTGTTGTGCCAGATTTGTGCCAGAGTTGTGCCAGAGTTGTGCCAGTGTTGTGCCAGAGCTATGCCAGAGTTGTGCGAGAGTGGTGCCAGAGTTGTGCCATTGTTTGTGCCTGAGTTGTGCTACAGTTGTGCCAGAGTTGTGCCAGAGTTGTGCTAGAGTTGTGCCAGAGTTGTGCCCGTGTTGTGCCAGAGTTGTGCCAGAGTTGTGCCAGAGTTGTGCCAGTGTTGTGCCAGAGCTATGCCAGAGTTGTGCGACAGTGGTGCCAGAGTTGTGCCATTGTTTGTGCCTGAGTTGTGCCAGAGTTCTGCCAGAGTTGTGCCGGAGTTGTGCCGGAGTTGTGCAAGAGTTGTGCCAGAGTTGAGCAAGTGTTGTGCCAGAGTTGTACCACAGTAGTGCCAGAGTTGTGCAAGAGTTGTGCTAGAGTTGTGCCAGAGTTTTGCTAGAGTTGTTCCAGAGTTGTGCCAGAGTTGTGCTAGAGTTGTACCAGAGTTGTGCCAGAGTTGTGCCACAGTTGGGCAAGAGGTGTGCTATATTTCTGCCAGAGTTGTGCCACATTCGTGTCAGAATTTTGCCACGGTTGTGCCAGAGTTGTCCTAAAGTTTTGCCAGAGTTGTGCCTGAGCTGGGTGAGATTCGTGCCAGAGTTGTGCCAGAATTGTGCCAGGTTCGTGCCAGAGGTGTACCAGAGTTGTGCCAGAGTTGTGCTAGAGTTGTGCAAGAGTTGTGCCAGAGTTGTGCCAGAGTTGAGCGAGAGTTGTGTCAGATATCTGCCAGAGTTGTGCCAGAGATTGCTAGAGTTGTGCCGGAGTTGTGCCCGAGTTGTGCGAGAGTTGTGCTAGATTTGTGCCAGAGTTGTGCTAGAGTTGTACCAGAGTTGTGCCAGAGTTATGCCGGAGTTGTGCCGGAGTTGTACAGGAGTTGTGCCATATCTGTGCCAGAGTTGTGCCAGAGTTGTCCCAGTGTTATGCTAGAGTTGTGCCAGAGTTGTGCCGGAGTTCTGCCAGAGTTGTGCCAGAGTTGTCCCAGTGTTATGCTAGAGTTGTGCCAGAGTTGTGCCGGAGTTCTGCCAGAGTTGTGCCAGAGTTGTCCCAGTGTTATGCTAGAGTTGTGCCAGAGTTGTGCCGGAGTTCTGCCAGAGTTGTGCCAGAGTTGTCCCAGTGTTATGCTAGAGTTGTGCCAGAGTTGTGCCGGAGTTCTGCCAGAGTTGTGCCAGAGTTGTCCCAGTGTTATGCTAGAGTTGTGCCAGAGTTGTGCCGGAGTTCTGCCAGAGTTGTGCCAGAGTTGTCCCAGTGTTATGCTAGAGTTGTGCCAGAGTTGTGCCGGAGTTCTGCCAGAGTTGTGCCAGAGTTGTCCCAGTGTTATGCTAGAGTTGTGCCAGAGTTGTGCCGGAGTTCTGCCAGAGTTGTGCCAGAGTTGTCCCAGTGTTATGCTAGAGTTGTGCCAGAGTTGTGCCGGAGTTCTGCCAGAGTTGTGCCAGAGTTGTCCCAGTGTTATGCTAGAGTTGTGCCAGAGTTGTGCCGGAGTTCTGCCAGAGTTGTGCCAGAGTTGTCCCAGTGTTATGCTAGAGTTGTGCCAGAGTTGTGCCGGAGTTCTGCCAGAGTTGTGCCAGAGTTGTGCCCGAGTTCTGCCAGAGTTGTGCCAGAGTTGTTCCACTGTTATGCTAGAGTTGTGCCAGAATTGTGCCAGAGTTATGCCGGAGTTGTGCCAGAGTTGTACAGGAGTTGTGCCATATCTGTGCCAGAGTTGTGCCAGAGTTGTGCCAGAGTTGAGCGAGAGTTGTGTCAGATATCTGCCAGAGTTGTGCCAGAGATTGCTAGAGTTGTGCCAGAGTTGTGCCCGAGTTGTGTGAGAGTTGTGCTAGATTTGTGCCAGAGTTGTGCTAGAGTTGTGCCAGAGTTGTGCCAGAGTTGTGCCAGAGTTGTGCCAGAGTTGTGCCAGAGTTGTGCCGGGGTTGTGCCAGAGTTGTGCCAGAGTTGTCCAAAGTTGTGCCAGAATTGTGCCAGAGTTGTGCTAGAGTTGTGCCGGAGTTGTGCCCGAGTTGTGCCAGAATTGTGCTAGAGTTGTGCCAGAGTTGTGCATGAGTTGTGCCATGGTTGTGCCGGAGTTGTGCCAGATTTTTGCTAGAGTTGTGCTAGATTTGTGCCAGAGTTGTGCCAGAGTTGTGCCAGAGTTGTGCCATTATTGTGCCTGTGTTGTTCAAGAGTTGTGCCATGATTTTGCCAGAGTTGTGCCAGAGTTGTGCCAGGGTTGTGCCAGAGTTGTGCAAGAGTTGTGCCAGAGTTGTGCCAGAGTTGTGCCAGAGTTGTGCCAGAGTTGTGCCAGAGTTGTGCCAGAGTTGTGCCAGAGTTGTGCCAGGGTTGTGCCAGAGTTGTGCCAGAGTTGTGCCAGAGTTCTGCCAGAGTTGTAACACAGTTGTGCCAGAGTTGTTCCAGAGTTGTGTCAGAGTTGTGCCAGAGGTGTTCAAGAGTCGTGCCAGAGTTGTGCCATAGTTGTGCCAGAGTTGTGCCTGAGTTGTGCCAGAGTTGTGCCTGTGTTGTGCCAGAGTTGTGTAAGAGTTGTGCCAGAGTTTTACCAGAGTTGTGCCAGAGTTATGCCGGAGTTGTGCCAGAGTTTTGCCAGAATTGTGCCAGAGTTATGCCGGAGTTGTGCCAGAGTTGTACAGGAGTTGTGCAATATCTGTGCCAGAGTTGTGCCAGAGTTGTACCAGAGTTGAGCGAGAGTTGTGTCAGATATCTGCCAGAGTTGTGCCAGAGATTGCTAGAGTTGTGCCAGAGTTGTGCCCGAGTTGTGTGAGAGTTGTGCCAGGTTTGTGCCAGAGTTGTGCTAGAGTTGTGCCAGAGTTGTGCCAGAGTTGTGCCAGAGTTGTGCCAGAGTTGTGCCAGAGTTGTGCCGGGGTTGTGCCAGAGTTGTGCCAGAGTTGTCCAGAGTTGTGCCAGAATTGTGCCGGAGTTTTGCTAGAGTTGTGCCGGAGTTGTGCCCGAGTTGTGCCAGAATTGTGCTAGAGTTGTGCCAGAGTTGTGCATGAGTTGTGCCATGGTTGTGCCGGAGTTGTGCCAGATTTTTGCTAGAGTTGTGCTAGAGTTGTGCCAGAGTTGTGCCAGAGTTGTGCCAGAGTTGTGCCATTATTCTGCTAGTGTTGTTTAAGAGTTGTGCCATAGTTTTGCAAGAGTTGTGCCAGAGTTGTGCCAGGGTTGTGCCAGAGTTGTGCAAGAGTTGTGCCAGAGTTGTGCCAGAGTTGTGCCAGAGTTCTGCCAGGGTTGTAACACAGTTGTGCCAGAGTTGTTCCAGAGTTGTGTCAGAGTTGTGCCAGAGTTATGCCAGAGTTGTGCCAGAGTTCTGCCAGAGTTGTAACACAGTTGTGCCAGAGTTGTTCCAGAGTCGTGCCAGAGTTGTGCTAGAGTTGTGCGAGAGTTGTGACAGAGTTATGCCAGAGTTGTGCCAGAATTATGCCAGATTTGTGCCAGAGTTGTGCCGGAGTTGTGCCGGAGTTGTGCCGGAGTTGTGCCGGAGTTGTGCCGGAGTTGTGCCGGAGTTGTGCCGGAGTTGTGCCGGAGTTGTGCCGGAGTTGTGCCGGAGTTGTGCCGGAGTTGTGCCGGAGTTGTGCCGGAGTTGTGCCGGAGTTGTGCCGGAGTTGTGCCGGAGTTGTGCCGGAGTTGTGCCGGAGTTGTGCCGGAGTTGTGCCGGAGTTGTGCCGGAGTTGTGCCGGAGTTGTGCCGGAGTTGTGCCGGAGTTGTGCCGGAGTTGTGCCGGAGTTGTGCCGGAGTTGTGCCGGAGTTGTGCCGGAGTTGTGCCGGAGTTGTGCCGGAGTTGTGCCGGAGTTGTGCCGGAGTTGTGCCGGAGTTGTGCCGGAGTTGTGCCGGAGTTGTGCCGGAGTTGTGCCGGAGTTGTGCCGGAGTTGTGCCGGAGTTGTGCCGGAGTTGTGCCGGAGTTGTGCCGGAGTTGTGCCGGAGTTGTGCCGGAGTTGTGCCGGAGTTGTGCCGGAGTTGTGCCGGAGTTGTGCCGGAGTTGTGCCGGAGTTGTGCCGGAGTTGTGCCGGAGTTGTGCCGGAGTTGTGCCGGAGTTGTGCCGGAGTTGTGCCGGAGTTGTGCCGGAGTTGTGCCGGAGTTGTGCCGGAGTTGTGCCGGAGTTGTGCCGGAGTTGTGCCGGAGTTGTGCCGGAGTTGTGCCGGAGTTGTGCCGGAGTTGTGCCGGAGTTGTGCCGGAGTTGTGCCGGAGTTGTGCCGGAGTTGTGCCGGAGTTGTGCCGGAGTTGTGCCGGAGTTGTGCCGGAGTTGTGCCGGAGTTGTGCCGGAGTTGTGCCGGAGTTGTGCCGGAGTTGTGCCGGAGTTGTGCCGGAGTTGTGCCGGAGTTGTGCCGGAGTTGTGCCGGAGTTGTGCCGGAGTTGTGCCGGAGTTGTGCCGGAGTTGTGCCGGAGTTGTGCCGGAGTTGTGCCGGAGTTGTGCCGGAGTTGTGCCGGAGTTGTGCCGGAGTTGTGCCGGAGTTGTGCCGGAGTTGTGCCGGAGTTGTGCCGGAGTTGTGCCGGAGTTGTGCCGGAGTTGTGCCGGAGTTGTGCCGGAGTTGTGCCGGAGTTGTGCCGGAGTTGTGCCGGAGTTGTGCCGGAGTTGTGCCGGAGTTGTGCCGGAGTTGTGCCGGAGTTGTGCCGGAGTTGTGCCGGAGTTGTGCCGGAGTTGTGCCGGAGTTGTGCCGGAGTTGTGCCGGAGTTGTGCCGGAGTTGTGCCGGAGTTGTGCCGGAGTTGTGCCGGAGTTGTGCCGGAGTTGTGCCGGAGTTGTGCCGGAGTTGTGCCGGAGTTGTGCCGGAGTTGTGCCGGAGTTGTGCCGGAGTTGTGCCGGAGTTGTGCCGGAGTTGTGCCGGAGTTGTGCCGGAGTTGTGCCGGAGTTGTGCCGGAGTTGTGCCGGAGTTGTGCCGGAGTTGTGCCGGAGTTGTGCCGGAGTTGTGCCGGAGTTGTGCCGGAGTTGTGCCGGAGTTGTGCCGGAGTTGTGCCGGAGTTGTGCCGGAGTTGTGCCGGAGTTGTGCCGGAGTTGTGCCGGAGTTGTGCCGGAGTTGTGCCGGAGTTGTGCCGGAGTTGTGCCGGAGTTGTGCCGGAGTTGTGCCGGAGTTGTGCCGGAGTTGTGCCGGAGTTGTGCCGGAGTTGTGCCGGAGTTGTGCCGGAGTTGTGCCGGAGTTGTGCCGGAGTTGTGCCGGAGTTGTGCCGGAGTTGTGCCGGAGTTGTGCCGGAGTTGTGCCGGAGTTGTGCCGGAGTTGTGCCGGAGTTGTGCCGGAGTTGTGCCGGAGTTGTGCCGGAGTTGTGCCGGAGTTGTGCCGGAGTTGTGCCGGAGTTGTGCCGGAGTTGTGCCGGAGTTGTGCCGGAGTTGTGCCGGAGTTGTGCCGGAGTTGTGCCGGAGTTGTGCCGGAGTTGTGCCGGAGTTGTGCCGGAGTTGTGCCGGAGTTGTGCCGGAGTTGTGCCGGAGTTGTGCCGGAGTTGTGCCGGAGTTGTGCCGGAGTTGTGCCGGAGTTGTGCCGGAGTTGTGCCGGAGTTGTGCCGGAGTTGTGCCGGAGTTGTGCCGGAGTTGTGCCGGAGTTGTGCCGGAGTTGTGCCGGAGTTGTGCCGGAGTTGTGCCGGAGTTGTGCCGGAGTTGTGCCGGAGTTGTGCCGGAGTTGTGCCGGAGTTGTGCCGGAGTTGTGCCGGAGTTGTGCCGGAGTTGTGCCGGAGTTGTGCCGGAGTTGTGCCGGAGTTGTGCCGGAGTTGTGCCGGAGTTGTGCCGGAGTTGTGCCGGAGTTGTGCCGGAGTTGTGCCGGAGTTGTGCCGGAGTTGTGCCGGAGTTGTGCCGGAGTTGTGCCGGAGTTGTGCCGGAGTTGTGCCGGAGTTGTGCCGGAGTTGTGCCGGAGTTGTGCCGGAGTTGTGCCGGAGTTGTGCCGGAGTTGTGCCGGAGTTGTGCCGGAGTTGTGCCGGAGTTGTGCCGGAGTTGTGCCGGAGTTGTGCCGGAGTTGTGCCGGAGTTGTGCCGGAGTTGTGCCGGAGTTGTGCCGGAGTTGTGCCGGAGTTGTGCCGGAGTTGTGCCGGAGTTGTGCCGGAGTTGTGCCGGAGTTGTGCCGGAGTTGTGCCGGAGTTGTGCCGGAGTTGTGCCGGAGTTGTGCCGGAGTTGTGCCGGAGTTGTGCCGGAGTTGTGCCGGAGTTGTGCCGGAGTTGTGCCGGAGTTGTGCCGGAGTTGTGCCGGAGTTGTGCCGGAGTTGTGCCGGAGTTGTGCCGGAGTTGTGCCGGAGTTGTGCCGGAGTTGTGCCGGAGTTGTGCCGGAGTTGTGCCGGAGTTGTGCCGGAGTTGTGCCGGAGTTGTGCCGGAGTTGTGCCGGAGTTGTGCCGGAGTTGTGCCGGAGTTGTGCCGGAGTTGTGCCGGAGTTGTGCCGGAGTTGTGCCGGAGTTGTGCCGGAGTTGTGCCGGAGTTGTGCCGGAGTTGTGCCGGAGTTGTGCCGGAGTTGTGCCGGAGTTGTGCCGGAGTTGTGCCGGAGTTGTGCCGGAGTTGTGCCGGAGTTGTGCCGGAGTTGTGCCGGAGTTGTGCCGGAGTTGTGCCGGAGTTGTGCCGGAGTTGTGCCGGAGTTGTGCCGGAGTTGTGCCGGAGTTGTGCCGGAGTTGTGCCGGAGTTGTGCCGGAGTTGTGCCGGAGTTGTGCCGGAGTTGTGCCGGAGTTGTGCCGGAGTTGTGCCGGAGTTGTGCCGGAGTTGTGCCGGAGTTGTGCCGGAGTTGTGCCGGAGTTGTGCCGGAGTTGTGCCGGAGTTGTGCCGGAGTTGTGCCGGAGTTGTGCCGGAGTTGTGCCGGAGTTGTGCCGGAGTTGTGCCGGAGTTGTGCCGGAGTTGTGCCGGAGTTGTGCCGGAGTTGTGCCGGAGTTGTGCCGGAGTTGTGCCGGAGTTGTGCCGGAGTTGTGCCGGAGTTGTGCCGGAGTTGTGCCGGAGTTGTGCCGGAGTTGTGCCGGAGTTGTGCCGGAGTTGTGCCGGAGTTGTGCCGGAGTTGTGCCGGAGTTGTGCCGGAGTTGTGCCGGAGTTGTGCCGGAGTTGTGCCGGAGTTGTGCCGGAGTTGTGCCGGAGTTGTGCCGGAGTTGTGCCGGAGTTGTGCCGGAGTTGTGCCGGAGTTGTGCCGGAGTTGTGCCGGAGTTGTGCCGGAGTTGTGCCGGAGTTGTGCCGGAGTTGTGCCGGAGTTGTGCCGGAGTTGTGCCGGAGTTGTGCCGGAGTTGTGCCGGAGTTGTGCCGGAGTTGTGCCGGAGTTGTGCCGGAGTTGTGCCGGAGTTGTGCCGGAGTTGTGCCGGAGTTGTGCCGGAGTTGTGCCGGAGTTGTGCCGGAGTTGTGCCGGAGTTGTGCCGGAGTTGTGCCGGAGTTGTGCCGGAGTTGTGCCGGAGTTGTGCCGGAGTTGTGCCGGAGTTGTGCCAGAGTTGTGCCAGAGTTGTACCAGAGTTGTGCCAGAGTTGTGCTAACGTTGTGCCAGAGTTGAGCCAGAGTTGTGCCAGAGTTGTGCCAGAGTTTTGCCAGAGTTGTGGGAGAGTTGTGCCACAGTTGTGCCAGAGTTGTGCCGGATTTGTGCCAGAGTTGTACCAGAGTTGTGCAAGAGTTATGCCAAAGTTGTGCTAGAGTTGTGCCAGACTTGTGCCAGAGTTGTGCCAAAGTTGTGCCTCAGTTGTGCCAGAGTTGTGCCAGAGTTGTCCCAGAGTTGTGCCAGAGTTGTGCCAGAGGTGTGCCAGAGCTGTGCCAGAGTTGTGCCATAGCTGTGCCAGTGTTGTACCAGAGTTATGCCAGAGTTGTGCCAGAGTTGTTCCAGAGTTGTGCCATAGTTATGCCAGTGTTGTATACGAGGTATGCCATAGTGTTGCCAGAGTTGTGCCATTGTCCTGCCAGAGCTGTGCCAGAGTTGTGCCAGAGTTGTGCGAGAGTTGTGCGAAAGTTATGCCAAAGTTGTGCAATAGTTGTGCCAGCGTTGTGCGCGAGTTGTGCTAGAGTTGTGCCAGAGTTCTGCTAGAGTTGTGCCAGAGTTGTGCTAGAGTTGTGCCAGAGTTCTGCTAGAGTTGTGCCAGAGTTGTGCTAGAGTTGTGCCAGAGTTGTGCCAGTGTTGTGCCAGAGCTATGCCAGAGTTGTGCGAGAGTGGTGCCAGAGTTGTGCCATTGTTTGTGCCTGAGTTGTGCCAGAGTTCTGCCAGAGTTGTGCCGGAGTTGTGCAAGAGTTGTGCCAGAGTTGAGCGAGTGTTGTGCCAGAGTTGTACCACAGTAGTGCCAAAGTTGTGCAAGAGTTGTGCTAGAGTTGTGCCAGAGTTGTGCTAGAGTTGTGCCAGAGTTGTGCTAGAGTTGTGCCAGAGTTGTGCCAGAGTTGTGCTACAATTGTGCCAGAGTTGTGCCAGAGTTGTGCCAGAGTTGAGCCAGAGTTGTGCCAGAGTTGTGCCAGAGTTGTATGAGTTGTGCCAGAGTTGTGCCAGAGTTGTGCCATAGTTGTAGGAGTTGTGCCAGAGTTGTGCCAGAGTTGTGCCATAGTTGTGCCAGAGTTGTGCGAGAGTTGTACCAGAGTTGTGCCAGAGTTGTGCGAGAGTTGTACCAGAGTTGTGCCAGAGTTGTGCGAGAGTTGTACCAGAGTTGTGCCAGAGTTGTGCGAGAGTTGTACCAGAGTTGTGCCAGAGTTGTGCGAGAGTTGTACCAGAGTTGTGCCAGAGTTGTGCGAGAGTTGTACCAGAGTTGTGCCAGAGTTGTGCGAGAGTTGTACCAGAGTTGTGCCAGAGTTGTGCGAGAGTTGTACCAGAGTTGTGCCAGAGTTGTGCGAGAGTTGTACCAGAGTTGTGCCAGAGTTGTGCGAGAGTTGTACCAGAGTTGTGCCAGAGTTGTGCGAGAGTTGTACCAGAGTTGTGCCAGAGTTGTGCGAGAGTTGTACCAGAGTTGTGCCAGAGTTGTGCGAGAGTTGTACCAGAGTTGTGCCAGAGTTGTGCGAGAGTTGTACCAGAGTTGTGCCAGAGTTGTGCGAGAGTTGTACCAGAGTTGTGCCAGAGTTGTGCGAGAGTTGTACCAGAGTTGTGCCAGAGTTGTGCGAGAGTTGTACCAGAGTTGTGCCAGAGTTGTGCGAGAGTTGTACCAGAGTTGTGCCAGAGTTGTGCGAGAGTTGTACCAGAGTTGTGCCAGAGTTGTGCGAGAGTTGTACCAGAGTTGTGCCAGAGTTGTGCGAGAGTTGTACCAGAGTTGTGCCAGAGTTGTGCGAGAGTTGTACCAGAGTTGTGCCAGAGTTGTGCGAGAGTTGTACCAGAGTTGTGCCAGAGTTGTGCGAGAGTTGTACCAGAGTTGTGCCAGAGTTGTGCGAGAGTTGTACCAGAGTTGTGCCAGAGTTGTGCTATGGCTGTGCCAGAGTTGTGCCAGAGGTGTGCTAGAGTTGTGCCAAGATTGTGCCAGAGTTGTGCCAGAGTGGTGCCAGAGTTGTGCCAGAGTTGTGCCAGAGTTGTGCCAGAGTTGTGCTGGAGTTGTGCCAGAGTTGTGCAAGAGTTGTACCAGAGTTGTGCCAGAGTTGTGCCACCGTTGTGCAAGAGTTGTGCCAGAAATGTGCCAGAGTTGTGCCAGAGTCGTGCCAGAATTGTACCACCATTGTGACAGATTTATGCTAAAGTTGTGCAAGAGTTGTGAGATAGTTGTGCCACAGTTGTGCCACGGTTGTGCCCGATTCGTGTCAGAGTTGTACCAGAGTAGTGCCGGAGTTGTGCTAGAGTTGTGCCAGAGTTGTGCTAGAGTTGTGCCACAGTTGTTCCACAGTTGTGCCAGAGTTGTGCCAGAGTTGTGCCACAGTTGTTCCACAGTTGTGCCATAGTTGTGCCAGATTTGTGCTGGAGGTGTGCCAGAGGTGTGGAGCGTTGTGCTGGAGTTGTGCCAGAGTTGTGCAAGAGTTGTGCCATAGCTTTGCCACTGTTGTACCAGAGTTATGCTAGAGTTGTGCCAGAGCTGTTCCAGAGTTGTGCCATAGTTGTCCTTGTGTTGTATAAGAGGTGTGCCATAGTTTTGCCAGAGTTGTGCCATTGTCGTGCGCGAGTTTTGCCAGAGTTGTGCCAGAGTTGTGCCAGAGATGTGGAAGAGTTGTGCCAGTGTTGTGCCAGATTCTTACCAGAGTTCTGCCCGAGTTGTGCCAGAGTTGTGCCAGAGTTGTGCCAGAGCTATGCCAGGGTCATGCCAGGGTTTTGCTATAGTTGTGCTAGAGTTGTGCAAGAGTTGTGCCAGAGTTGTGCATGAGTTGTGTTAGAGTTGTGCTAGAGTTGTGCTAGAGTCGTGCCATAGCTTCGCAAGTGTTGTACCAGAGTTATGATAGAGTTGTGCCAGAGCTGTTCCAGAGTTGTGCCATAGTTGTGCTAGAGTTGTGCTAGAGTCGTGCCATAGCTTCGCAAGTGTTGTACCAGAGTTATGATAGAGTTGTGCCAGAGCTGTTCCAGAGTTGTGCCATAGTTGTCCTTGTGTTGTATAAGAGGTGTGCCATAGTTTTGCCAGAGTTGTGCCATTGTCGTGCGATAGTTGTGCCAGAGTTGTGCCAGAGTTGTGCCAGTGTTGTGGAAGAGTGGTGCCAGAGCTGTGCCAGAGTTGTGCCAGACTTGTGCCAGACTTGTGCCAGAGTTGTGCCAGAGTTGTGCCAGAGCTATGCCAAGGTCGTGCCAGAGTTGTGCTAGAATTCTGCCAGAGTTGTGCCAGAGTTGTGCCAGACTGTGCAAGAATTGTGCCAGAGTTGTGCCAGAGTTGTGCTACAGTTGTTCCACAATTGTGCCAGAGTTGTACCGGAGTTGTGCCAGACTTGTGCTATAATTGTGCGAGAGTTGTGCCAGCGTTGTGCCACAATCGTGCAAGAGTTGTGCCAGAGTTGTGCCAGTTGTGCCAGAGTTGTGCCATAGTTGTGCCAGAGTTTTGCTAGAGTTGTTCCAGAGTTGTGCCAGAGTTGTGCTAGAGTTGTACCAGAGTTGTGCCAGAGTTGTGCCACAGTTGGGCAAGAGTTGTGCTATATTTCTGCCAGAGTTGTGCCAGATTCGTGTCAGAATTTTTCCACGGTTGTGCCAGAGTTGTCCTAAAGTTTTGCCAGAGTTGTGCCAGAGCTGGGTGAGATTCGTGCCAGAGTTGTGCCAGAATTGTGCCAGGTTCGTGCCAGAGGTGTACCAGAGTTGTGCCAGAGTTGTGCTAGAGTTGTGCAAGAGTTGTGCCAGAGTTGTGCCAGAGTTGCGCCCGAGTTCTGCCAGAGTTGTGCGAGAGCTATGCCAGAGTCGTGCCAGAGTTGTGCCAGAATTGTGCCAGAGTTATGCCGGAGTAGTGCCAGAGTTGTACAGGAGTTGTGCCAGATTTGTGCCAGAGGTGTGCCAGAGGTGTCCAGACTTGTGCCAAATATGTGCCAGAGTTGTGCCAGAATTGTGCCAGAGTTATGCCGGAGTAGTGCCAGAGTTGTACAGGAGTTGTGCCAGATTTGTGCCAGAGGTGTGCCAGAGGTGTCCAGACTTGTGCCAAATATGTGCCAGAGTTGTGCCAGAATTGTGCCAGAGTTATGCCGGAGTAGTGCCAGAGTTGTACAGGAGTTGTGCCAGATTTGTGCCAGAGGTGTGCCAGAGTTGTGCCAGAGTTGTGCCCGAGTTCTGCCAGAGTTGTGCCAGAGTTGTTCCACTGTTATGCTAGAGTTGTGCCAGAATTGTGCCAGAGTTATGCCGGAGTTGTGCCAGAGTTGTACAGGAGTTGTGCCATATATGTGCCAGAGTTGTGCCAAAGTTGTGCCAGAGTTGAGCGAGAATTGTGTCAGATATCTGCCAGAGTTGTGCCAGAGATTGCTAGAGTTGTGCCAGAGTTGTGCCCGAGTTGTGTGAGAGTTGTGCCAGATTTGTGCCAGAGTTGTGCTAGAGTTGTGCCAGAGTTGTGCCAGAGTTGTGCCAGAGTTGTGCCAGAGTTGTGCCAGAGTTGTGCCGGGGTTGTGCCAGAGTTGTGCCATAGTTGTCCAGAGTTGTGCCAGAATTGTGCCAGAGTTGTCCTAGAGTTGTGCCGGAGTTGTGCCCGAGTTGTGCCAGAATTGTGCTAGAGTTGTGCCAGAGTGGTGCATGAGTTGTGCCATGGTTGTGCCGGAGTTGTGCCAGGTTTTTGCTAGAGTTGTGCTAGAGTTGTGCCAGAGTTGTGCCAGAGTTGTGCCAGAGTTGTGCCATTATTGTGCCAGTGTTGTTCAAGAGTTGTGCCATAGTTTTGCCAGAGTTGTGCCAGAGTTGTGCCAGGGTTGTGCCACAGTTGTGCAAGAGTTGTGCCAGAGTTGTGCCAGAGTTGTGCCAGAGTTCTGCCAGAGTTGTAACACATTTGTGCAAGATTAGTGCTAGAGTTGTGCCAAAGTTGTGCCAGAGTCATGCCAAAATGAAGCCACGGCTGTGCCAGAGTTGTGCTAAAGTTGTGCTAGAGTTGTGCCAGAGCTGTGTGAGAGTTGTGCCACAGTTGTGCCAGAGTTGTGCCAGATTTGTGACAGAGTTTTACCAGAGTTGTGCCAGAGTTTTTTTAGAGTTGTGCAAGAGTTGTGCCATAGTTGTGCATAAGGGTGAAACCATTCTTCGGGGCACCGCGGGACAGAATCGCGAGTCCGAGTCTTTCCCAGGACTCGCGAGTCCGATTCCGAGGCCTGGACTCGTCCCGGACTCGTGAGGCCTCTCTGCTGGGGGGGGGGGGGAGAAAATGCGAGAGAGACCGGGTCAACACCTACCGAAAACAGAAACTGTGGAGGCCCCATACGCCCTTTGGCGGCCACATTGGGACTGGCACCTTCATGGCCATATGCACAAAACGTGGCATATCGAGGTGGCAGTCCATGCATGCCATCGATTCATCCGTCGCATTGCGGGCAGCCTTTACGGGGCTGACGGGGCTTGCCCGAGGCTAGCGGGCAGTCACCACCATCACTGAAACTCTACCCCCAACACCGAACCGAGTCACTCTTGCACGCTCGCTTTCGAGCATGCGGTTGAGCACTCGACGTGCTCAACCGCTAAGTCCTTCGACGACACCATGGCCGAAACTTCTGCTGCCGGCGCTGCTGGCGGGACAGGAGCTGCATCATCTCCAGCGGCCTTGTCTACACCTGCACTTCCTGCCCCCGAGGGCCTCTCCTCGGCACCTGCAGTGGAGGGCAACACGGACAATCCTGCCGTGAAGCAGTTGTTGGAGACGCGATGCAAACGGCCAAGTGTGGCGTGGACACAGTTCACCCTGTGCTTCTTCGAGGGTGAGTTACGCGCTCCTTGCAACATCTGCCCAAAGAAAAAGGGGAAGAAGGGTACGTTCTCCCTCAATGATGGTACAACACCGGGCATGTGGAAACATCTGAGGCTGAGCCACAACGCCAAGTGGAAAGAACTGAAGGCTCAAGAGGCAGCTGAGAAGCTGCTCCAGGCCACCACAAACGCTGCCGCAACTGCCGCCATCATCGACGGCACCAATTCGNGGTGCATACCGCAAGCGGCTGATGAGCATGTTCAAAGCTGTTGGCACGGGAGTATCATTCACGACGGACGGGTGGCAGTCCGATGCGAATGTCAAGTACTTAGGCATCACCTGTCACTGGATTCATGACTGGACCATGCAGAGTGTAGCACTGGCCTTTCCGCATGTCACGGACTCTGCCACGGCAGAGAACGTGTACAACCTGTTCTCGGGATGTGTGAGGGACTGGGGGCTGTGGGAGATGATGTACGCTCTGACTGTTGACAACGACTCTGTCAATGACAGCATGGTGGACAACCACCTGCTGCCACGGCATCCGTCTTTCAAGAAGGACGGGCATATCCGTTGCATGGGTCACTCCATGAACATCGCCGTGCAAGATTTGTTGAAGTCTGACAATCTGAAAGTGCATCTAAGTGGTGCCCGTGACATCGCCAACTTTGTCACCAAATCTGCAAAGAGAGAGGAAAGTCTGATGACTGCAGCAGCAGAGTGTGGTGTACAGTACATGTCTCTTCATGCTGACACGCCAACGAGGTGGAACTCCACCCTGGACATGTGCCAGAGGGTGGTCCACCTCAAGCCAGTGCTTGACATCTGGCTCAAGTCCAAGGCACCGCACCTGCTACCCAGTGACTCCGGGTGGGAGCTGCTAGCACTGGTGGTGGCCATGCTGAAGCCNTTCAAAAGTTTCACTGATGACATCTCCGGGCAGAAGTACCCAACAATCTCACTAGTGCTTCCATTTTTCAATCTGCTGCTTGGCAAGGTGCACATGTGGCATGTGAAGGTTGCTGAGGCCGAGAAGAAGCAGAAGAGGAAGGCACTTCTGGACACCACAGACCAGCTCCTGTTGGAGCTGAAGGATGGATTCACCGCCGTCCAGGACAAGGTGCACAGACTGACATGCTTGATTCTCTTTTTTGTTCCATGATGTGTGCTTTCTTTACTACTACTACTGCTCTATTTTGTCCTCTGTTTTTTTCTCTATTTGTCCCTCAGTTTGGGGATATTACTGCAGTGTTAACAGCTCTGTTTGGTGTTCAGGATGCTCTGTTTAATACTCTATTCAGTGTTCCGGCTGCTTTGTTCAGTGCTCTGTTTGTTGCTGTGCCTGTGGGTGTGGTTGTATTTGTGGCAGCTGGAGAAGTACGCGAAGAAGTGCAACGTGCGCCATGCTGTCGCCACCTTCGCGGATCCTTGGTTCAGGCTGCGGTACCTGGAGCACGTGCACAAGCTCATGGGCATCAAGAGCGCGGCCGAGCTAGAGGTGAAGGTAGTGGAAGAGATGCGGCCTTACTACATCAAGATGAACATCAAGCAGGAGGAGGACTGGGTGGCAGGGAAGGACAAGGGCAAGCGTCCAGCTGCCGAGGACGTGCACGACTCTCAAGGCAGCTCCAGCCAGCCAGGTGGCCAATCGGTAGGAACTCCATCCCGGCAGAGCAAGGTACATTGGTTGGAGTACCATAAGGGATGAAGGGATGGAGGGATGGTGGGATGGAAGGATGGAGGGATGGCTGGTTGGAGGGATGGAGGGAGTGGACAGAATGTGCTCTGTTTTGTGTTATAATGTGGTACTTTGTTGCATTATTCCTCATACATGTTATGGTGTTTTGTTTCTCATTCGGTGCTTTACTTCAGGGGTCCACGACTACTGCAGCAGGAACCAGAAGCAGGCGCAAGGAGAAGTCTGCAGAGAAGCGGCAAACGAAGAGGATGCTGGAGCTGGCAGAGGAGGACACCATGGACGAGCTTTACAAGGAACCCGAAGCAGAACCAGTGCCAGTCGCGCCAAACACTCTGGAGCAGGAGATAGAGGACTACAAGAAGCACGCGCGTGGAGGTCGGAGATGCAACGTGCTACACTTCTACAGGGACAACGAGGGCAAGTACCCTACCCTTGCTAGGGTGGTCCTGGACCTATTTGCGGTGCCTGCAACGAGCACCCCCTCTGGAAGGATGTTCTCACTTGGAGGAAGGGTGGTCACCGAGGTGCGGCATAGCCTGAGCAACGTCATGGTGGAGGATCTGCTCACGCTAAACTTCCCTGTTGGACCAGATGGAACTTCCCTGTTGGAGGATCAACGACCCGGCCCTCCTCAACTTCCCTGTTGCACCAGATGGAACTGTTGCACCCGAGTTGCTGCAGGAGGAGAAGAAGGAGAAGCAGAGGCGCAAGGAAGTGAGAAAGTCTGTTGCGGCCGTCAGGCAGGGATTACTGAAGATAGCCATCCTCCCAGACTCAGACGATGAGGGAGAAGACGTGCCAGATGCAGTAGGCTTGGACACAGATGAGGACGACGATGACGATGACGATGATGAGGATGTGTACGGAGAGGGCGAAGGGGATGATGCATCTGATGATGGCGGCCAGGCCTCTGATGAGGATGATGATGTTTTAGAGATAGGTTGAATTGCAAACTCTTGATTTCACCCATGATCAACCATTGTTCTTCTGTTTCCAGAATTGTTTGCTTTTCCCTGACTTTTTCTCTCTTGAGCACAATCATTCATACACATTGGTGCGCTGTTTGGTGTACAGTGCATAGGTTGGTAGTCTATTCTGTAGGCTACCTAGTACTTATTCACTGTTGTGAAGTTGTACAAAGTGGAAAGTGAACAATGGACAAAATTGCAGCTGACTGGGGTAAAAAAAAGTTATAGAACACAATTGTTTCTCGGTTAGACACACTACTAATGTACACATTGGTGCTCTGCTTGGTGCACTGACATTCTGTCAGCACAGGTTGGTGCAGTAATCACTAGACTACCTACAACTTAACCACTTGGGTAAAGTTTTACTCAGTACACAGTGAACAATGAATGACAACACAGTAGACTTGGGAAGTGATAAGTGTCTTCAATCCGATTAAGGGGTCGCTGTATACAACTTCGCGAGACCGAGTCCTAAAGACTTGCGAGTCTTGGACTCGCGAGTCTTCTGAAAAGACTCGCGGAGCCGAGTCCTTCCTGTTGGCTTGTTCCGCGAAACCGAGTCTGAGTCCAGACTCGCGAGTCTGGACTCGTTTGCACCCTTAATTGTGCAAGCGTTGTGCCTGAGTTGTGCCAGAGGTGTGCCAGAGTTTTGCTTTAGTTGTGCCAGAGTTGTGCCAGAGTTGTGCCAGAGGTGTGCCAGAGGTGTGCAGAGTTGTGCCAGAGATGTGCCAGAGTTGTGCCAGAGGTGTGCCAGAGTTTTGCTTTAGTTGTGCCAGAGTTGTGCCAGAGTTGTGCCAGAGGTGTGCCAGAGGTGTGCAGAGTTGTGCCAGAGATGTGCCAGAGTTGTGCCATAGTTGTGCCAAAGCTTTTCCAGTGTTGTACCAGAGTTAGTCAACAGTTGTACCAGAGCTCTTCCAGAGTTGTGCCATAGTTGTCACCGCGTTGTATAAGAGGTGTGCCATAGTTTTGCCTGAGTTTGCCATTGTCCTGCAATTGTTGTGCCACAGTTGTGCCGGAGTTGTGCCAGAGTTGTGCCAGAGTTGTGCCAGAGCTATGCCAAAATCGTGCCAGAGTTGTGCCAGAGTTGTGCCAGAGTTGTGCCAGAGTTGTGCCAGAGTTGTGCCTGAGTTGTGCCAGCGTTGTGCCAGAAGTGTACCAGAGTTGTGCCAGAGATGTGGCGGAGTTGTGCCAGAGATGTGCCGGAGTTGTGCCAGAGTTGTGCCATTATTGTGCTAGTGTTGTACAAGAGTTGTGCCATAGGTTTGCCAGAGTTGTGCCAGAGTTGTGTCAGAGTTGTGCCATAGTGGTACCGGAGTTGTGACAGAGTTGTGCCAGAGTTGTGCCAGAGTTGTGCCAGAGTTCTGCCAGAGTTGAGCCAGAGTTGTGCCAGAGTTGTTCCAGTGTTGTGCCAGAGTTGTGCCAGAGTTGTGCCCGAGTTGTGTCAGAGTTGTACAGGTGTTGTGCCAGATCTGTGCCAGAGTTGTGCCAGAGTTGTGCCAGAGTTGTGCCAGAGTTGTGTCAGAGTTCTGCCAGAGTTGTGCCAAAGTTTTGCTATAGTTGTGCCAGAGTTGTGCCCGAGTTGTGCGCGAGTTTTGCCAGAGTTGTGCCAGAGTTGGGCTAGAGTTGTGCCAGAGTTGTCCAGAGTTGTGCAATAGTTGTGTTAGAGTTGTGCCAGAGTTGTGCCAGAGTTGTGCCAGAGGTGTGCCACAGTTGTGCCAGAGTTGTGCCAGAGTTGTGCCAGAATTGTGCCAGAGTTGTGCCAGAGTTGTTCCAGAGTTGTGCCGGAGTTGTACAAGAGTTGTGCCAGAATTGTGCCAGAGCTATCCCATAGTCGTTCCAGAGTTGTGCCAGAGTTGTCCAGAGTTGTGCCAGAGTTCTGCCAGAGTTGTGCCAGAGTTGTGCCAGAGTTGTGCCAGAGTTGTGCCAGAGTTTTGCCAGAGTTGTGCCAGAGTTGTCCCAGAGTTGTCCCAGAGCTGTGCCAGAGTTGTGCCATTATTGTGCCACTGTTTTTCAAGAGTTGTGCCATAGTTTTTGCAGATTTGTGCCAGAGTTGTGCCAGAGTTGTGCCAGAGTTGTGCCAGAGTCCTGCCAGAGTTGTGCCAAAAATGTGCAAGAGTTGTGCTAGAGTTGTGCTAGAGTTGTGCCAGAGTTGTGCCAGAATTGTGCCACGGTAGTGCCCGTGTTGTGCTAAACTTGTGCTAGAGTTGTGCCATAGATTTGTGAAAGTTGTGCCACAGTTGTGCCAGAGTTGTGCCAGATTCGTGACAGAGTTGTACCAGAGTTGTGCCAGAGTTGTGCTAGAGTTGTGCAAGAGTTGTGCCAGAGTTGTGCCAGAGTTGCGCCATACTTGTGCCAGAGGTGTGCCATAGTTTTGCTAGAGTTGTGCCATAGTTGTGCCAGAGTTGTGCCAGAGGTGTGCCAGAGGTGTGCATAGTTGTGCCGGAGATGTGCCAGAGTTGTGCCATATCTTTGCCAGTGTTGCACCAGAGTTATGCTGGATTTGTGCCAGAGCTGTTCCAGAGTTGTGCCATAGTTGTCCCCGTGTTGTATAAGAGGTGTGCCATAGTTGTGCCAGAGTTGTGCCATATCTTTGCCAGTGTTGCACCAGAGTTATGCTGGATTTGTGCCAGAGCTGTTCCAGAGTTGTGCCATAGTTGTCCCCGTGTTGTATAAGAGGTGTGCCATAGTTTTTCCAGAGTCGTGCCATTGTCCTGCAAAAGTTGTGCCCGAGTTGTGCCAGATTTGTGCCAGACTTGTGCAAGAGTTGTGCCAGATTTGTGCCAGATTTGTGCCAGAGTTGTGCCGGATTTGTGCCAGAGTTGTGCCAGAGTTGTGCCATTGTCCTGCAAAAGTTGTGCCCGAGTTGTGCCAGATTTGTGCCAGACTTGTGCAAGAGTTGTGCCAGATTTGTGCCAGATTTGTGCCAGAGTTGTGCCGGATTTGTGCCAGAGTTGTGCCAGAGTTATGCCAGAGCTATGCCAGAGCTATGCCAGAGTCGTGCCAGAGTTGTGCCATAGTTGTGCCAGAGTTGTGCCAGAGTTGTGCCAGAGTTGTGCCTGAGTTGTGCTAGAGTTGTGCCAGAGTTGTGCCAGGGTTGTGCCAGAGTTGTGCCATAGTTGTGCCAGAGTTGTGCCGGAGTTTTGCCAGAGTTCTGCCAGAGTTATGCCAGAGCTATGCCAGAGCTATGCCAGAGTCGTACCAGAGTTGTGCCATAGTTGTGCCAGAGTTGTGCCAGAGTTGTGCCAGAGTTGTGCCTGAGTTGTGCTAGAGTTGTGCCAGAGTTGTGCCAGAGTTGTGCCAGAGTTGTGCCATAGTTGTGCCAGAGTTGTGCCAGAGTTGTGCCAGAGTTGTGCCAGAGTTGTGCTAGAGTTGTGCCAGAGTTGTGCCAGAGTTGTGCCAGAGTTGTGCCATAGTTGTGCCAGAGTTGTGCCGGAGTTTTGCCAGAGTTGTGCCATAGTTATGCCAGAGCTATGCCAGAGCTATGCCAGAGTCGTACCAGAGTTGTGCCAGAGTTGTGCCTGAGTTGTGCTAGAGTTGTGCCAGAGTTGTGCCAGAGTTGTGCCATAGTTGTGCCATAGTTGTGCCGGAGTTTTGCCAGAGTTGTGCCATTGTTGTGCCAGTGTTGTACAATAGTTGTGCCATAGGCTGCTTGAGATGTGCTAGAGTTGTGTCAGGGTTGTGCCAGAGTGGTACCAGAGTTATGACAGAGTTGTGCCAGAGTTGTGCCAGAGTTGTGCGAGCGTTCTGCCAGAATTGCGCCAGAGCTGTGCGATAGTTGTTCCAGTATTGTGCCAGAGTTGTGTCTGAGTTGTGCCAGAGTTGTGCCGGAGTTGTGCCAGAGTTGTACCAGAGTTGTGCCATATCTGTGCCAGAGTCGTGCCAGAATTGTGCCAGAGTTGTGCCAGAGTTGTGTCAGAGTTCTGCCAGAGTTGTACCAGAGTTTTGCTAGAGTGGTGCCACAGTTGTGCCTGAGTTGTGCGAGAGTTGTGCCAGAGTTGTGCCAGAGTTGTGCTAGAGTTGTGGCAGAGTTGTGCGAGAGTTTTGCCAGAGTTGTGCTAGAGTTGTGCTAGAGTTGTGCCAGAGTTATGCCAGAGTTGTGCCAGAGTTGTGCCAAAGTTGTGCCAAAGTTGTGCCATAGTTGTGCCGGAGTTGTGCCAGAGTTGTGCCAAAGTTGTGCCATAGCTATGCCAGAGTCGTGCCAGAGTTGTGCCAGGGTTGTCCAGAGTTGTGCCAGAGTTGTGCCAGAGCTGTGCCTGAGTTGTGCCAGAGTTGTGCCAGAGTTGTGCCGGAGTTGTGCCGGAGTTGTGCCAGATTTGTGCCAGAGTTGTGCCAGAGTTGTGCCGGAGTTGTGCCGGAGTTGTGCCAGATTTGTGCCAGAGTTGTGCCAGAGTTGTGCCGGAGTTGTGCCGGAGTTGTGCCAGATTTGTGCCAGAGTTGTGCCAGAGTTGTGCCGGAGTTGTGCCGGAGTTGTGCCAGATTTGTGCCAGAGTTGTGCCAGAGTTGTGCCGGAGTTGTGCCGGAGTTGTGCCAGATTTGTGCCAGAGTTGTGCCAGAGTTGTGCCGGAGTTGTGCCGGAGTTGTGCCAGATTTGTGCCAGAGTTGTGCCAGAGTTGTGCCATAGTTGTTCCAGAGTTGTGCCATAGTTGTGCCATTATTATGCCAGTGTTGTTCAAGAGTTGTGCCATAGTTTGGCCAGAGTTGTGCCAGAGTTGTGCCAGGGTTGTGCCAGAATTGTGCAAGAGTTGTGCCAGAGAAGTGCCAGAGTTGTGCCAGAGTTCTGCCAGAGTTGTGCCATAGTTATGCCAGAGTTGTACCATAGTTGTCCCAGAGTTGTGCAAGAGTTGTTCTAGAGCTGTGCCAGAGTCGTGCCACAGTTGTGCCAGAATTCTGCAAGGGTTGTGCCATGGTTCTGCCAGAGTTGTGCCAGAGTTGGGCTAAAGCTGTGCCAGAGTTTTGTCCGAGTTGTGCCAGAGTTGTGCCAGAGTAATGCCAGAGTTGTGCTATAGGTGTGCCAGCGTTGTGCCAAAGTTGTTCCAGAGTTGTGCCAGAGTTGTGCCAGAGGAGCGCCAGAGTTGTGCCAGAGTTGTGCCAGAGTTGTGCCAGAGTTGTGCCACAGTTGTGCAAGAGTTGTGCCGGAGTTGTGCCAGAGTAATGCTTGAGTTGTGCAAGAGATATGCCAGAGTCGTGCCCTAGTTGTGCCAGAGTTTTGCCAGAGTTGT
>SZWC01000194.1:56174-72200 GCA_023375785.1 Penium margaritaceum
GTTGTGCCGGAGTTGTGCCAGAGTTGTGCCAGAGTTGTGCCAGAGTTGTGCCAGAGTTGTGCCAGAGTTTTGCCGGAGTTGTGCCAGAGTTGTGCCAGAGTTGTGCTAGAGCTATGCCAGAGTCATGCCAGATGGAGGCGGTGGAGTTGATGTGTAGGACTGAATAGGGGGAAGATAGAACAGGCTGTGCTGGGCAGTTATGAACTAGGGAAGGTTGCTATTGGGAGCTGTCGGCATGTGATTGAGAGTGGCGGCTGCGTGGAACGCTATATGGTTTTGGTTCTCGTAGAAGCTTGAGTCCAGCATAGAGGAGGAGACAGACGACGCCGGTGCAGAAGTAGAGGAGGACATGATCTGGGCTTAAGTTGGGGATGAGTCTATGAAGAAGTTTAGTCCAACGCGAAGGCGGCCAAAACTCTGTTGGATGTTGTAGAAGTGATTTGTTTTCTGTGTCATGATGTTGTTGAACGCTCATGACTGCGATATTGCTTCAAAGAAATGGTGTGGTCCAAGGGAGATGAAGCAGTTACTGCTGTGGAATATCTGTTGTTTATTGATTGCTGCTGCTGCGATTTGGGAGGATGCTACTGCTGCTGTTGCTGTGGAAAGAGATGTTGCTGCTTACTGAGGAGAAGAATGTTGTCAAGACTGGTACGATGTGGCGGTGATACTGCTGATAGGCGTTGCTGAGGCAGAAGGTGATGCTTCTGCTGTTGCCTGATGCTGCTGTTGGGATGGCAAAGGATGCTGGCTACTGGTCCGTTGAGACTGTGCCCATACACAGTCCCTTTGGGTCAGTAGATGGAAGAGGGAGGAGATCACGGCGTTGTGACTGAGTGAGATTGGCTGTGCGGCTCGGCGTGGCGTTCCAGGCGTCATTCGTGACGATGATGTTGAAGATAGAGCCAGGAGCATTCGCTCTGTTCTGATACCATGTCAGGAAACTGAGGTGAGGCAGGAGCATGCCTGAGGTGCAGCTGAGGAGGAAGCGGAAGCATCTACAAAGCTGCAGAGGGCTCACTTGGAAGTGACGTCACACTGAGTTAGGACAGAACGAGAAGAACCAAAAGAGTGCATTGTATCGACAAGAGGATAACAAGCTGCGTGAGTGAGCAAAGACTCATGGGGGCAGTGCCGAAGCGCGGGCTAGAAAGCCGCTGCGCGGAGGCACGGGCCGGCAGAAGGTCACGGTTACAGCGTTGATGAACAGACCAAGATACAAGTTCCAGAGTTGCAAGGAATGCAGATGAGAAAGGCCTGAGTCCATGTTGACTTTGGGAAGTCGAAGTTGATGGCCAAGTCGGAAGTCGAAAGTCGGAAGTCGGCTCCTGATGAGCCAAGTCGGAAGTCGGTTTTCCTCCAACTGGTTAGGAGGCTCATTATGGTGTTCCAATTACTATGTCTCAAGTACACTATACTTAAAAATATCAGTTGCGTGTCTTTCAGCACTGAATTAATTGCATATGTAGCATGTATATGATGTCACGGGAAGCCGTTTGAAAAGAAAATGTAGTAGAATGAGGTGTTTATGCACATCCCTAGTTTGAACAGTCATAACTTCCTCAAATCTTAACGGAATTGAGCGGTTCAAATTGTGTTGGAACCAGCAACTCACGATCTTCATTCCACTACCAATATCTAAGTCGACCTTAAGTCGACTTTGACAGACTCTCCGACTTAGACTTTAACCCCAAAAGTCGGAAGTCGAAGTCAACATGGGCCTGAGTGCAGCACCAATAGGTGCGGGCACGAAAGGAGAGATGCCGCAGCACCCGAGGAGCGGGCGATAAACCGTAGCGCCAAGGTGCAGGCTGATAACTGTAGAGAATGATGAAGAGTGGGTGCAGTGCGTGTTAGCACGGGTACGAAAGACAGGTTGCCGCAGCCAGGAACGGCGGGCGCAGAGAGACGATGACCAAGGGCAGCCGCTGCCAGCAGTAGCGGGCATGAATGGGAGAAGGAACGGAGATGAAGTGCCGCAGCCACATGGGCGGGCCAATGACTTGATTAGGAACTTGATAGGCAAACAGGTACAAGGACATAGAGCTCACTATATACTAGTCTACTCTAGTATAAGCTACCTACGGGAAACACCTTGTGCTACGGCGGCTTGTAGGAAAGGTGCAGCCGCAGTCGCCGTCTTGCCGCTACTGTATCTGCTGAAGACCGGCATACTCCAAGGGTTGCTGCAGTTCGTCTTGGTGCGGTGGAGCAACATCCGTGAGGGTTGGCGGGACTCCCGTTTGTCCCGTTGCGATGACTGAACCGCCCATTCGTTGGTGGTAAAGCCGTGATGCCGCTTGTTGCCAGTGGCCGGTGGGTAGTGGCCGTTGTACCGTTGACCGCGCGCGGTTGTCAAAGCCGTTGGTGTTGTTGCCTCGTGGAGCTGATCCGCTCCAGTTTCCCTTTGTTGTATTTTCTTGCTGAGGCGAGATCTTGGACTTGAGTGGGAACTTGAGTAATTTTCTTGGCAGTTCCGGCATACCATCTGTCTTGTGGGCATTGGTGAGTATTTCCAACACATCCAACCCAACTTCCATTCCAACTTCCAACCCCACTCCCAACCCAACTTCCGACCCAACTTCTAGCCCATCTTCCATCCCAACTTCCATGCCAACTTCCAACCAAACTTAAAACCCAACTTCAATCCCATCTTCCGACCTAACATCCAACCCAACTTCCAACCCATATTGCATCCCAACTTCCAACCCAACTTCCAACCCAACTTCCAACCAAACTTCTAACCCAACTTCCAACTCAACTTCCAACCCAACTTCCAACCCAACTTCAGTCCAAAATACCAATCCAACTATCAGGCCAACTTCCAACCCAATGTCCAACCCAATTTAAACCTCAACTTCCAGCCCAACTCCCAACTTTAAGTCCAACCCAATTTCCAGCCAAGCTTCCAACAAATCAAACTTCCAACTCAACTTCCAACCCAAACTTCCAACTCAAATTCCAACCCTACTTGAAACCCAACTTCCAACCTAGCTTCCAACCCAGCATCCAACACAACTTTCACCACAACTTCTAACCCAACTTCCAACCCAACTTTCAACACAACTTCCATCCCGACTTCCAACCCAACTTCCAACCCAAATTCCAACGCAACTTTCAAGCCAACTTCCAACCCACCCTCCAACCCAACTTTCAGCCCAACTTCCAACCTAACTTCCTGTCCAACTTCCAGCCCAACTTGCAACCCAACTTCCAACCCAAATTCCAACGCAACTTTCAAGCCAACTTCCAACCCACCCTCCAACCCAACTTTCAGCCCAACTTCCAACCTAACTTCCTGTCCAACTTCCAGCCCAACTTGCAACCCAACTTCCAACCCAACTTCCATCCCAACCTCCAACCCAACGTCCAACCCAACTTCCACCCAACTTCAAGCCTAACTTCCAACCCAAATTCCAACCCAACTTCCAGCCCAACTCCCAACCAAACTTCCAACCCAACGTCCAACAAAACTTCCAATCCAGATCCAACTCAACTTCCAACCCTACTTCCAACCTAACTTCCAACCCAACTTCCAACCCAGCTTCCAACACAGCTTTCAGCCCAACTTCCAACCCAACTTCCAACCCAACTTTCAACTTAACTTCCATCCCTACTTCCAACCCAACTTCTAACCCACCATCCAACCCAACTTTGAACCCAACTTCCAACCCAAATTTGAAGCCAACTTCCAGCCCAAGTTCCAGCCCAACTTCCAACCCAACTTCCATCCCTACTTCCAACCCAACGTCCAACCCAACATCCACCCCAATTTCCAACCCAGCTTCCAGCCCAAATTCAAACCCAAGTTCCAGCCCAACTTCCAACCCAAATTCCAACCCAACTTCCAACCCAACTTCCAACCCAACTTCCAACAAAACTTCTAACCCAAACTCAAACCCAACTTCCAACCCTTTTTCCAACTCACCCTCCATTCCAGCTTTCAACCCAACTTCCAACCAAACTCCGAACCCAACTTCCAGCCCCACTTCCAGCCCAACTTCCAACCCAACTTCCATACCAAATTCAAACCCAACGTCCAACCTAGCTTCCACCCAAACTTCCAACCCATTTTTTAGCCCAAACTATAACCCAACTTTCAGCCCAACTTCCAACCCAACTTCCATACCAAATTCAAACCCAACGTCCAACCTAGCTTCCACCCAAACTTCCAACCCATTTTTTAGCCCAAACTATAACCCAACTTTCAGCCCAACTTCCAAGCCAACTTCCAACCCAACTTCCAACCCAACTTACAACCCAACTTCCAACCCAACTACCGACCCAACTTCCAACTCAACTTCCAACCCAACTTCCAACCCAATTTCCAGACCAACTCCCATCCCAACTTCCAACCCAACTTCCAACCCAACTTACAACCCAACTTCCAACCCAACTACCGACCCAACTTCCAACTCAACTTCCAACCCAACTTCCAACCCAATTTCCAGACCAACTCCCATCCCAACTTGCAACCCAACTTGCAAACCAAATTCCAACCTAACTTCCAGTCCAACTTCCAACCCAACTTCCAACTCAACTTCCAACGCAATTTCCAATCCAACTTTCAGCCCCACTTCCAACCCAACTTCCAACCCAGCTTCCATCCCAAACTTCCAACCCAATTTCCAACCCCAGTTCCTACCCAACTTCCTACCCAACTTCCAACCAAACGTCCTACCCAACTTCCAATCCAGCTTTCAACCCAAATTCTAGCCCAAATTCCACCCGACTTCAAACCCAACTTCCAACCCAACTTCCAACCCAACTTCCAACCCAACTTCCAGCCCAACGTTTAACCCAACTTCCATCCCAACTTCCATCCCAACTACCAACCCAACTTCCAACCCAGCTTCAAACGCAACTTCCAACCCAACTTCAACCCCAAATTCCACCCAACTTCCAACCTACCCTCAAACCCAACTTCAAATCCAACTTCCAACCCAAGTTCGAACCGAGCTTTCAACCCAATTTCGAACCCAACTTCCATCCCACCTTCCATCCCAACTTTAATCCCGATTTCCAACCCAACTTCCAACCCAAAGTCCACCCATCTTCAAACCCAGCTTCCAACCCAACTTTCAACCCAACTTCCAACCCAAGTACCAACCCAACATTCAACCCAACTTTCAATCCAACTTCCAACCCAATTTCCAGTCCAAGTTCCATCTCAACTTCCAACCAAACTTCCAACCCAACTTTCAACCCAACTTCCAACCCAAGTACCAACCCAACATTCAACCCAACTTTCAATCCAACTTCCAACCCAATTTCCAGTCCAAGTTCCATCTCAACTTCCAACCAAACGTCTAACGTAACTTCCAACCCTACTTCCAACCCAACTTCCAACCCAACCTCCTACCCAACTTCCAATCTAACGTCCAAACCAAATTCCAACCCAACTCCCAACCAAACTTCCAACCCAACTTCCAACCCAACTTCCAACCCAACCTCCTACCCAACTTCCAATCTAACGTCCAAACCAAATTCCAACCCAACTCCCAACCAAACTTCCAACCCAACTTCCAACCCAACTTCCAACTCTACTTCCGACCAAACTTCCAACCCAACTTCCAATCCAGCTTCCAACCCCACTTTCAACCCAACTTCCAACCCAACTTCCAACCCAAAATTCCAACCCAACTTCCAACCCAAATTTCTACCCAGCTTCGATCTCAACTTCCAACCCAACTTCCATCCCAACTTCCAACCCAACTTCCAACCCAACTTCCATCCCAACTTCCAACCCAACTTCCAATCCAACTTCCAACCCAACCTCCAACCCCGCTTCCAACCCAATTTCCAACCCAACTTCTAGCTCACCTTTCAACCCAACTTCCAACCCGACTTCCAGCCCAACTTCCAACCCAACGTCCAACCCAACTTCCAACCCAACTTCCAACCCAACTTCCAGCCTTGCTTCCAACAAAATTTCCAATCCAAGTTCCCACCGAGCTTCCAACCCCACTCCAACCCAAATTCCTACCAAATTTCCAGTCCAACGTCCAACCCAACTTCCAACCCAACGTTCAATCCAATTTCCAGCACAACTTCCAACCCTACGTCCAACCCAACTTCCAACCCAGCTTTCAACCCAGCTTCTAGCCCAACTTTCATCCCAACTTCCAACCCTACTTCCAACCCAACTTTCATCCAAACTTCCAACGCAGCTTTCTATCCTATTGCCATCCCAACTTTCAACCAACTCCCATCCCAAGCTCAAACCCAACTTCCAACCCAACTTCTAACCCAGCTTCCAACCCAACTTTCTACCCAACTTCCAGCCCAACTTCCAACCCAATATCCAACCCAACTTTCAACCTAACTTTCAGCCCACCTTCCATCCTACCGTCCATCCCAACTTCCAACCCAACTTCCAACCCAACTTCCAACCCAACTTCCCAACCAACTTCCAACCCACCTTCCAACCGAACTTCAAACGAAACTTCCAACCAAACTTCCATCCCAACTTCCAACACCACTTGCAACCTGATTTCCTACCCAACATCCAACCCAACGTCCAACCAAACTTCCAACGCAACTTTCAACCCAAATTCCAGCCCAGCTTCCAACCCAATTTCCAACCCAACATCCAACCCAGCTTCCAACCCTACATCCAACCCAACTTCAAACCCAACTTCCAACCCAATTTCCAACCCAACTTCTAACCCAACTTCCATCCCAACTACCAACCCAACTTCCAAACCAACTTCCAACGCAACTTCCAACCGAATTTCCAACCCAACTTCAGGCCAACTTCCAACCCAACTTCCAACACAACTTTCAACCCAACTTCCAACCCAACTTCCAACTTAACATCGAACCCAACTTCCAACCCACCTTCAGACCCAACTTCCATCCCACCTTCCATCCCAACTTCAACCCCGATTTCCAAATCAACTTCCAACCCAATTTTCAACACAGCTTCCAAACCAAATTCCAACCCAACATTCAACCCAACTTCCAACCCAACTTTCAACCCAACTTCCAATCCAGCCTTCAACCCAACGTTCAGCCAAACCTCGAACCCAACTTCCATCCCGACTCCCATCCCAACTTCCAACCCAACTTCCAACCAAACTACCAACCCAACATTCAACCCTACTTTCAACCCGACTTCCAACCCAACTTCCAATCCAACTTCCAACCCAACTTCCAGTCCAGATTTCAGCCCAACTTCCAACCAAACTTCCAACCTAACTTCAAACCCAACATCCAACCCAACTTCCAACCCAACTTCCTGCCCAACTTCCAACCTAACATCCAGCCCCACTTCCAACTCAACTTCCAACCCAACATCCAACCCAACTTCCAACCCTACTTCCACTTCAACTTCCAACCCAACTTCCAACCCAACTTCCAATCCAACTTTCAACCCAGCTTCAAACCCAACTTCCAATCCAAATTTCAGCCCAACGTTCAACCCAACTTTCTACCCAACTTCCATCCCAACTTACAACCCAACTTCCATCCCAACTTCCAGCCCAACTTCCAACCCAATTTCCATTCCAGCGTCCAACCCAACCTCCAACCCAACTTCCAACCCAATGTCCAACCCAACATCCAACCCAATTTCCAACCCAACTTCCAACCCAATGTCCAATCCAGCTTCCAACCCAATTTCCAACCCAACTTTCAATGCGAATTCCAATCCAACTTCCAACCCAACTTCCAGCCCAAATTCCAACCCAACTTCTAACCCAACTTCCAACCCAACTTCCAACCCAATTTCAACCCAATTTCCAATCAAACTCCCAACCCAACTTCCTCCCCAACTTCCAACCCAACTTCCAACGAAACTGCCCACCCCACTTCCAACCCAGCTTCCAACCCCACTTCCAACCCAACTTCCTACCCAACATCCAACCCAACGTTCACCCCAACATCCAATCCAACTTTCGACCCAACTTCTAGCCCAACTTCCAACCATACGTCCAACCCAACTTCCAACCCAGCTTCCAACCTAGCTTCCAGCCCAGCTTTCATCCCATCTTCCAACCCAATTGCCAACCCTACTTCCATCCCAGCGTCCTACCAACTCCGATCCCAAGTTGCAACCCAACTTCCAACCCAACTTGCAACCCCTCTTCCAACCCAAGTTCCAACCCAATTATCAACCCAACTTTGAAGCCAACCTCGAACTCAACGTTAATCCCAACTTCCAACCCAAATTCCAACCCAGCTTCCAACCGAATAACCAACCCTACGTCCAAGCCAACTTCCAACCCAACTTCCAACCTAACTTCGACCCCTACTTCCAACGAGGCGTCCAACCTTGCTTCCAACCCAACATCCAACCCAACTTCCAACCCAACTTCCATCCAAACTTCAAACCCAACTTATAACACAACATCCATCCCATCTTCCATTCCAACTTCCAACCCAACTTCCAACCCAACTTCCACCCAAACTTCCAACCCAACTTCCAACCCAACTTCCATCCAAACTTCAAACCCAACTTATAACACAACATCCATCCCATCTTCCATTCCAACTTCCAACCCAACTTCCAACCCAACTTCCACCCAAACTTCCAACCCAACTTCCAACCCAACTTCCAACCCAACGTCCCACCCAACTTCCAACCCAACTTCAAACCCAGCTTCCACCCCACCTTGCATCCCAGCTTCCAACCCAATTTCCAACACACCTTCCAAACCAAATTCCAACCCACCTTCCAACCCAACTTCCAACCCAACATCCAACCTAGCTTCCAACCCAACGTTTAGCCCACTTCCACTCAAACTTCTAACCCAGCTTCCAAACCAGCTTTCAACCTAGCTTTCAACCCAAACTCCAACCCAACTTCCATGGCAACTTCCATCCCAGCTTCCAACCCAACTTCGAACCCAACTTCTAACCCAACGTCCAATACAGGTTTCAACCCAATTTCCAACCCAACTTCCAACCCAACTTCCAACCCCACATCTAGCCCAGCTTCCTAACCAAATTCCAACTTAACTCCAACCCGACTTCCAACCCAACTTCCTACCCAACTTCCAACCCGACTTCCCACCCTACTTCCAACCCAACTTCCAACCCAACTTCCAACCAAGCTTCCAGCCCAACTTCCAACCCAACTTCAAACCCAACTTCCAACCAAACTTTCAACCCAACTGAAAACCAGACGTTCAACGCAACTTCCAACCCAACTTCCAACCCAACTTCCATCCCAACTTCCAAACCAACTTCCAACCTAGCTTCCAACCTAACTTCCAACCCAACTACCAAGCCAACTTCCAGCCCAACGTCCAGCCCAACTCCCACGCCAACTTCCAGCCCATCTTCCAACCTAAATTCCAACCCAACTTCTAGCCCAACTTCCAACATAGCTTCCAACCCAATATCCAACCCAACTTCCAACCCAACTTCCCACCGAGCTTCCATCCCAAATTTCAACTTAGCTTCAAACCCAGCTTTTGTCCCCATTTTCTAACCTAACCTCCAACCCAACATTCAACCCAACGTCCAACCCAACGTCTAACCCAACGTCCAACCCAACTTTTAACCCAACTTCCAACCCAAAAACCAACCCAACTTCCATCCCAACTTCGAACCAAACTTCCAACTCGATTTCCAACTCGACTTTCAACCCAACTTCCAACCCCACTTCCATCCCAACTTCTATCCAAACTTCCATCCCAACTTCCAGCCTATCTTCCAACCCAAATTCAATCCCAACTTTCATCCCAACATCCAACCCAACTTCCAACCCAACTTCCAACCCCACTTCCATCCCAACTTCTATCCAAACTTCCATCCCAACTTCCAGCCTATCTTCCAACCCAAATTCAATCCCAACTTTCATCCCAACATCCAACCCAACTTCCAACCCAAGTTCCAACCCAGATTCTAACCAAACTTCCAACCCAACTTCCAACCCAACTTCCAATTCAACTTCCAACCAAACTTCCAACCCGAATTCCAGCCCAGTTTCCAACCCAACTTCCAGCCCAAGTTCCAACCCAGATTCTAACCAAACTTCCAACCCAACTTCCAACCCAACTTCCAATTCAACTTCCAACCAAACTTCCAACCCGAATTCCAGCCCAGTTTCCAACCCCGCTTTCAACCCAACGTCCAACCCAACTTCCAACGCAACTTCCAACCCAGTTTCCAACCCAACTTCCATCCCAACTTCCAAACCGACTTCGAACCCAGCTTTCAACCTAACTTCCAACCCAACTACCAAGCCAAATTCCAGCCCAACGCCCAGCCCAACTTCCACGCCAAATTCCAGCCCAACTTCAAACCCAAATTCCAACTCAACTTCTAGCCCAACTTCCAACCCAGCTTCCAACCCAACATCCAACCCAACTTCCAACCCAACTTCCTACCCAACTTCCATCCCAAGTTCCAACCCAAGTTCCAACCCAATTTCCATCCCAACTTCCAACCTAACCTCCAACCCAACATTCAACCCAACGTCCAACCCAACATCCAATCCATCTTTTAACCCAACTTCCAACCCAACAACCAACCCAACTTCCAACCAAACTTCCAACCCGACTTCCAACTCGACTTCCAACCCAACTTCCAACCCCACATCCATCCCAACTTATATCCCAAGTTCCATCCCAACTTCCACCTTAACTTCCAACCCAAAATCACTCCCAACTTCCATCCCAACATCCAACCCAACTTCCAACCCTACTTCCAACCCAGCTTCCAACCAAACTTCCAACCCAACTTCTAACCCAAATTCCAGCCAACTTCCAACCCAATACCAACGCAACTTCCAACCCAGATTCCAGCCCAGTTTTTAACCCAGCTTTCAACCCAGCTTCAAACCAAACTTCTAACGCAACTTCCAACCCAACTTTCAACCCATCTTCTAACCCGAACACCAACCCAACTTCCATTCAAACTTCCATCCTAGCTTCCAACCCAACTTCCAACCCAACTTCCAACCCAACTTCCAACCCTACTTTCAACCCAATTTCCAACACAACTTCCAGCCCAACTTCCAGCCCACCTTTGAGCCCACCTTCCAACCCAACCTCCAATCCAACTTCCAACCCAACTTCCAACCCAACTTCCAACCCAACTTCCCACCTAACTTCCAATCTAACTACCTGTTCAACTTCCAAGCCAACTTTGAGCCCAGCTACCAACCCAAATTCCAATCAAACTTTCATCCCAACTTCCATCCCAACTTCCCACCCAACTTTCAACCCAACTTCCAACCCAACTTCCAGCCCAACTACCAAGCAAATTTCCAACCCAATGCCAACCCAACTTCCAACCCAAATTCCAATCAAACTTTCATCCCAACTTCCATCCCAACTTCCCACCCAACTTTCAACCCAACTTCCAACCCAACTTCCAGCCCAACTACCAAGCAAATTTCCAACCCAATGCCAACCCAATTTCCAACCCAACTTCCAATCCAACTTCCAACCCAACGTCCAACCAAACTTTCAACCCACCTGAGAACCAGATTTTCAACGCAACTTCCAACCCAACTTCCAACCCAACTTCCAACCCAACTTCCCATCCAACTTCCAACTCAGCTTCCAACCTAACTTCAACCCAACTACCAGCCAACTTCCAACCCAACGTCCAGCCCAACTTCCACGCCAAAATCAAGCCCAACTTCCAACCCAAATTCCATCCCAACTTCTAGCCCAATTTCCAACCCAACTTCCAACCCAACTTCCAACCCAACTTCCAACCCAACTTCCTACCCAGCTTCCATCCAAACTTTCAACCCACCTTCCAACCCAAGTTCCACCCCAACTTCCAACCTAACTTCCAACCCGAGTTCCATCCCAACTTCTATCCCAACTTCCATCCCAACTTCGAGCTTAACGTCCAATCCAAATTCAATCCCAATTTCAATCCCAACACCACACCAAACTTCCAACCCAACTTCCAACCCAGCTTCCAACCAAATTTCTAACCCAACTTCCAACCCAACTTCCAACCCCACTTCCAACCCAAATTCCAACGTGGTTTACAACCCACCTTTCAACCCAGCTTCCAACCAAACTTCCAACGCAAGTTGCAACCCAACGTTCAGCCCAAGTTTCAACCCAAACATCAACCCAACGTCCATCCCAACTCCTATCCCAACTTCCAACTCAACTTCCAACCCTACTTCCAACCCAACTTCCATCCCAACACTCAACCCAACTTCCAACCCAACCTCCAGCCCAGCTTCCAACGCAGCTTTGAGCCCAACTTCCAACCCAACCTCCAACCCAACTTCAAACCCAACTTCCAACCCAACTTCCATCCCAACTTCCATCCCCACTTCCATCCCAACTTCCAATCCAACTTTCATGCCAACATCCATCCCAACTTCTAACCCAACTTCAACCCAACTTCGATCCCACCTTACTACCTAACTTCCAGCCCAACTTCCAACTCAACTTCCAATCCAACTTCCTACCCAGATTCCAACCAAACTTCCAACCCAACTTCCAATCCAACTTCCACCCAACTTTCAACCCAACTTCCAACTCAACTTCCAATCCAACTTCCTACCCAGATTCCAACCAAACTTCCAACCCAACTTCCAATCCAACTTCCACCCAACTTTCAACCCAACTTCCCACCCATTTTTTAACCCAACTTCCAACCCAACTTCCAGCCCAACTACCAAGCCAACTTCCAATCCAATGTCCAACCAAACTTCCAGCCCAAATTCAAACCCATCCTCCTATCCAACTTCCAACCCAACATCCAACCCAACTTCCAACCCAACTACCAACGCAACTTCCAACCCAACTTCGAACCCATCTTTCAACCCAGACTTTGAACCCATCCTTCTATCCAACTTCCATCCCAACTTCCAACCCAACTTCTATCCCAACTTCCAACCCAACTTCCAACCCAACTTCCATCCCAACGTCCAACCCAAATTCCAACCAAACTTCCAATTCAACTTTCAACCCAGTTTCTAACCCAGCTTCCAACCCAAGTTCCAACCCAATTTCCAACCATACTTCCACCCCAACTTTCAACCCAACGTCTAACCCAACTTGCATCCCAACTTCCATCCCAACTTCCAAACCAACTTCCAATCCAACTTCCAACCCAACTTCCAGCCCAACTTTCAACCCATCTTCCAACCCAACTTCATACGCAACTTCCAACCAATCTTCTAACCCAACTTTCAACGCCACTTTCAACCCAATTTCCTACCCAACATCCAACCCAAAGTCCAACCCAACTGCCAACCCAACTTGAAACTGAGCTTCTAGCCCAACATCCAACCCAACATCCAACCCAACTTCCAACCCAACTTCCAATCCAACTTCCAACCCAACTTCTAAAACAACTTGCATCTCAACTTCCATTCCAACTTCCAAGCCAGTTTCCAACCCAATTTTCAACCTAGCTTACAACCAACTTTCAACCCAACTTATAACCTAGCTTCCTACCCAACTTTCAGCACAACTTCGAACCAAACTTCCAATCCAATTTCCAACACAACTTCCAACCCAACTTTGAACCCAACTTCCAACCCAACTTCCATCCATACTTCCATCCCAACTTTCAGCCCAACTTCTTACGCAACTTCGAACCCAACTTCCAGCCCACCTTCCAACCCAACTTTCAAATCTCCCAATCCAACGTCCAATGCCACTTCCAACCCAACTTCCTTCCCAACTTCCAATCCAACGTCCAACCCGACTTCCAACCCAACTTTCAACTCAGCTTCTAGCCCAACTTCCAGCCCAATTTCCAACCCAACTTCCGACCCAACGTCCAACCCGCTTTCCAACCCAACTTCGAACCCAACTTCCATCCCGCCTTCCATCCCAACTTCAAATCCAATTTCCAACCCAAATTCCAACCCAGCTTCCAACCCAACTTTCAACCCAACTTCCAACCCAAGTTCCAACCCAAGTTCCAACCCTACTTCTAACACAACTTTCAACCCAACTTCCAACCCAACTTGCATCCCAACTCCCATCCCAACTTCCAACCCAACTTCCAACCCAACTTCCAACCCAACTACCAACCCAACTTCCAACCCATCTTCCAACCCAACTTCCAACGCAACTTCCAACCAATCTTCTAACCCAACTTTCAACGCCACGTTCAACCCAACTTCCTACCCAACATCCAACCCAAAGTCCAACCCAACTGCCAACCCAACTTCCAATCCAACTTCCAACCCAACTTCTAAACCAACTTCCATCTCAACTTCCATTCCAACTTCCAAACCCGTTTCCAACCCAGTTTCCAACATAGCTTCCAACCCAACTTTCAACCCAACTTCTAACCTAGCTTCCAACCCAACTTTCAGCACAACTTTTAACCAAACTTCCAACCCAACTTCCAACACAACTTCCAATCCAACTTTCAACCCAACTTCCAACCCAACTTCCATCCCAACGTCCATCCCAACTTCCAACCCAACTTCCAATCCAACGTCCAACCCAACTTCCATCCCAACTTCCATCCCAACATTCAACCCAACTTCCAACCCAACATCCAACCCAACTTCCAGCCCACCTTCCAACCCTACTTCCAGATCTCCCAACCCAACTTCCAATGCCACTTCCAACCAAACTTCCAACCCAGCTTCCAACCCAGCTTCCATTCCAACTTCCAACCCCACTCCCAACCCAACTTCTGACCCAACTTCTAGCCCATCTTCCATCCCAACTTCCATCCCAACTTCCAACCAAACTTAAAACCCAACTTCCATCCCATCTTCCAACCTAGCATCCAACCCAACTTCCAACCCATATTGCATCCCAACTTCCAACCCAACTTCCAAACCAACTTCCAACCAAACTTCTAACCCAACTTCCAACTCAACTTCCAACCCAACTTCCAACCCAACTTCAGTCCAAAATACCAATCCAACTATCAGGCCAACTTCCAACCCAACGTCCAACCCAATTTACACCCCAACTTCCAGCCCAACTTCCAACTTTAAGTCCAACGCAATTTCCAGCCAAGCTTCCAACAAATCAAACTTCCAACTCAACTTCCAACCCAAACTTCCAACTCAAATTCCAACCCTACTTGAAACCCAACTTCCAACCTAGCTTCCAACCCAGCATCCAACACAACTTTCACCCCAACTTCTAACCCAACTTCCAACCCAACTTTCAACGCAACTTCCATCCCAACTTCCAACCCAACTTCCAACCCAAATTCCAAAGCAACTTTCAACCCAACTTACAACCCACCCTCCAACCCAACTTTCAACCCAACTTCCAACCTAACTTCCTGTCCAACTTCCAGCCCAACTTGCAACCCAACTTCCATCCCAACTTCCATCCCAACTTCCAACCCAACGTCCAACCCAACGTCCACCCAACTTCAAGCCTAGCTTCCAACCCAAAGACAAACCCAACTTCCAGCCCAACTCCCAACCAAACTTCCAACCCAACGTCCAACAAAACTTCCAACCCAGATCCAAGTCAACTTCCAACCCTACTTCCAACCTAACTTCCAACCCAACTTCCAACCCAGCTTCCAACACAGATTTCAGCCCAACTTCCAACCCAACTTCCAACCCAACTTTCAACTTAACTTCCATCCCAACTTCGAACCCAACTTCTATCCCACCATCCAACCCAACTTTGAACCCAACTTCCAACCCAAACTTGAAGCCAACTTCCAGCCCAAGTTCCAGCCCAACTTCCAACCCAACTTCCATCCCTACTTCCAACCCAACGTCCAACCCAACATCCACCCCAATTTCCAACCCAAGTTCCAGCCCAAATTCAAACCCAAGTTCTAGCCCAACTTCCAACCCAAATTCCAACCCAACTTCCAACCCAACTTCCAACCCAACTTCCAACAAAACTTCTAACCCAAATTCAAAACCAACTTCCAACCCTTTTTCCAACTCACCCTCCATTCCAGCTTTCAACCCAACTTTCAACCCAACTTCCAACCCAAGTACCAACCCAACATTCAACCCAACTTTCAATCCAACTTCCAACCCAATTTCCAGTCCAAGGTCCATCTCAACTTCCAACCAAACATCTAACGTAACTTCCAACCCAACTTCCAACCCAACTTCCAACCCAACTTCCAACCCAACTTCCAGCC
>SZWC01000194.1:72583-97001 GCA_023375785.1 Penium margaritaceum
CCCAACTTTCAACCCAACTTCCATCCCAAGTTCCATCCCAGCTTCCAACCCAACTTCCAACCCAACTTCCAACCCAACTTCCAGCCCAACTTCCAGCCTTGCTTCCAACAAAACTTCCAATCCAACTTCCTACCGTGCTTCCAACCCCACTCCAACCCAACTTCCTACCAAATTTCCAGTCCAACGTCCAACCCAACTTCCAACCCAACGTTCAATCCAATTTCCAGCACAACTTCCAACCCTACGTCCAACCCAACTTCCAACCCAGCTTTCAACCCAGCTTCTAGCCCAACTTTCATCCCAACTTCCAACCCTACTTCCAACCCAACTTCCATCCAAACTTCCAACGCAGCTTTCTATCCTACTGCCATCCCAACTTTCAACCAACTCCCATCCCAAGTTCAAACCCAACTTCCAACGCAACTTCTAACCCAGCTTCCAACCCAACTTTCTACCCAACTTCCAGCCCAACTTCCAACCCAACATCCAACCCAACTTTCAACCCAACTTTCAGCCCACCTTCCATCCTACCGTCCATCCCAACTTCCAACCCAACTTCCAACCCAACTTCCAACCCAACTTTCCAACCAACTTCCAACCCACCTTCCAACCGAACTTCAAACGAAACTTCCAACCAAACTTCCAACCCAACTTCCAACACCACTTGCAACCCGATTTCCTACCAAACATCCATTCCAACGTCCAACCAAACTTCCAACGCAACTTTCAACCCAAATTCCAGCCCAGCTTCCAACCCAATTTCCAACCCAACATCCAACCCAACTTCCAACCCTACATCCAACCCAACTTCAAACCCAACTTCCAACCCAACTTCCAACCCAACTTCTAACCCAACTTCCATCCCAACTACCAACCCAACTTCCAAACCAACTTCCAACGCAACTTCCAACCGAATTTCCAACCCAAATTCAGGCCAACTTCCAACCCAACTTCCAACACAACTTTCAACCCAACTTCCAACCCAACTTCCAACTTAACATCGAACCCAACTTCCAACCCAACTTCAGACCCAACTTCCATCCCACCTTCCATCCCAACTTCAACCCCGATTTAGAAATCAACTTCCAACCCAATTTTCAACACAACTTCGAAACCAAATTCCAACCCAACATTCAACCCAACTTCCAACCCAACTTTCAACCCAACTTCCAATCCAGCCTTCAACCCAACTTTCAGCCAAACCTCGAACCCAACTTCCATCCCGACTTCCATCCCAACTTCCAACCCAACTTCCAACCCAACTACCAACCCAACATTCAACCCTACTTTCAACCCGACTTCCAACCCAACTTCCAATCCAACTTCCAACCCAGCTTCCAGTCCAGATTTCAGCCCAATTTCCAACAAAACGTCCAACCTAACTTCAAACCCAACATCCAACCCAACTTCCAACCCAACTTCCTGCCCAACTTCCAACCTAACATCCAGCCCCACTTCCAACACAACTTCCAACCCAACATCCAACCCAACTTCCAACCCTACTTCCACTTCAACTTCCAACCCAACTTCCAACCCAACTTCCAATCCAACTTTCAACCCAACCTTAAACCCAATTTCCAATCCAAATTTCAGCCCAACATTCAACCCAACTTTCTTCTCAACTGCCATCCCAACTTACAACCCAACTTCCATCCCAACTTCCAGCCCAACTTCCAACCCAATTTCCATTCCAGCGTCCAACTTAACTTCCAACCCAACTTCCAACCCAAAGTCCAACCCAACATCCAACCCAATTTCCAACCCAACTTCCAACCCAATGTCCAATCCAGCTTCCAACCCAATTTCCAACCCAACTTTCAATGTGACTTCCAATCCAACTTCCAACCCAACTTCCAGCTCAAATTCCAACCCAACTTCTAACCCAACTTCCAACCCAACTTCCAACCCAATTTCAACCCAATTTCCAATCAAACTCCCAACCCAACTTCCTCCCCAACTTCCAACCCAACTTCCAACAAAACTTCCGACCCCACTTCCAACCCAGCTTCCAACCCCACTTCCATCCAAACTTCAAACCCAACTTCCAACCCAACTTCCATCCAAACTTCAAACCCAACTTCCAACCCAACTTCCATCCAAACTTCAAACCCAACTTCCAACCCAACTTCCAACCCAGCTTCCAACCCCACTTCCATCCAAACTTCAAACCCAACTTCCAACCCAACTTCCATCCAAACTTCAAACCCAACTTCCAACCCAACTTCCATCCAAACTTCAAACCCACCTTCTAACACAACATCCATCCCATCTTCCATTCCAACTTCCAACCCAACTTCCAACCCAACTTCCAGCCAAACTTCCAACCCAACTTCCAATCCAACTTCCAACCCAACGTCCCACCCAACTTCCAACCCAACATCCATCCCATCTTCCATTCCAACTTCCAACCCAACTTCCAACCCAACTTCCAGCCAAACTTCCAACCCAACTTCCAATCCAACTTCCAACCCAACGTCCCACCCAACTTCCAATCCAACTTCGAACCCAGCTTGCACCCCACCTTGCATCCCAGCTTCCAACCCAATTTCCAACACAACTTCCAAACCAAATTCCAATCCACCTTCCAACCCAACTTCCAACCCAACATCCAACCTAGCTTCCAACCCAACTTTTAGCCCACTTCCACTCAAACTTCTAACCCAGCTTCCAATCCAGCTTTCAACCTAGCTTTCAACCCAAACTCCAACCCAACTTCCATGGCAACTTCCATCCCAACTGCCAACCCAACTTCCAACCCAGCTTCTAGCCCAACGTCCAACGCAGGTTTCAACCCAATTTCAAACCCAACTTCCAACCCAACTTCCAACCCCACATCTAGCCCAGCTTCCTACCCAGATTCCAACTTAACTCCAACCCGACTTCCAACCCAACTTCTAACCCAACTTCCAACCCAACTTCCCACCCTACTTCCAACCCAACTTCCAACCCAACTTCCAACCAAGCTTCCAGCCCAACTTCCAACCCAACTTCCAACCCAACATCCAACCAAACTTTCAACCCAACTGAAAACCAGACGCTCAACGCAACTTCCAACCCAACTTCCAACCCAACTTCCATCCCAACTTCCAAACCAACTTCCAACCTAGCTTCCAACCTAACTTCCAACCCAACTACCAAGCCAACTTCCAGCCCAACGTCCAGCCCAACTCCCACGCCAACTTCCAGCCCATCTTCCAACCTAAATTCCAACCCAACTTCTAGCCCAACTTCCAACATAGCTTCCACCCCAACATCCAACCCAACTTCCAACCCAACTTCCTACCGAGCTTCCATCCCAAATTTCAACTTAGCTTCAAACCCAGCTTTTGTCCCCATTTCCAACCTAACCTCCAACCCAACATTCAACCCAACGTCCAACCCAACGTCTAACCCAACGTCCAACCCAACTTTTAACCCAACTTCCAACCCAACAACCAACCCAACTTCCATCCCAACTTTGAACCAAACTTCCAACTCGACTTCCAACTTGACTTTCAACCCAACTTCCAGCCCCACTTCCATCCCAACTTCTATCCAAACTTCCATCCAACTTCCAGCCTATCTTCCAACCCAAATTCAATCCCAGCTTTCATCCCAACATCCAACCCAACTTCCAACCCAAGTTCCAACCCAGATTCTAACCAAACTTCCAACCCAACTTCCAACCCAACTTCCAGCCCAACTTCCAATTCAACTTCCAACCAAACTTCCAACCCGGATTCCAGCCCAGTTTCCAATCCAGCTTTCAACCCAACATCCAACCCAACTTCCAACGCAACTTCCAACCCAATTTCCAACCCAACTTCCATCCCAACTTCCAAACCGACTTCAAACCCAGCTTCCAACCTAACTTCCAACCCAACTACCAAGCCAAATTCCAGCCCAACGTTCAGCCCAACTTCCACACCAAATTCCAGCCCAACTTCAAACCCAAATTCCAACTCAACTTCTAGCCCAACTTCCAACCCATCTTCCAACCCAACATCCAACCCAACTTCCAACCCAACTTCCTACCCAACTTCCATCCCAAGTTCCAACCCAACTTCCAACCCAATTTCCATCCCAACTTCCAACCTAACCTCTAACCCAACATTCAACCCAACGTCCAACCCAACGTCCAATCCATCTTTTAACCCAACTTCCAACCCAACAACCAACCCAACTTCCATCCCAACTTCCAACCAAACTTCCACCCCGACTTCCAACTCGACTTCCAACCCAACTTCCAACCCCACATCCATCCCAACTTATATCCCAAGTTCCATCCCAACTTCCACCTTAACTTCCAACCCAAAATCACTCCCAACTTCCATCCCAACATCCAACCCAACTTCCAACCCTACTTCCAACCCAGCTTCCAACCAAACTTCCAACCCAACTTCCAACCCAACTTCCAGCCAACTTCCAACCCAATACCAACGCAACTTCCAACCCAGATTCCAGCCCAGTTTCCAACCCAACTTTCAACCCAGCTTCAAACCCAACTTCTAACGCAACTTCCAACCCAACTTTCAACCCATCTTCTAACCCTAACACCAACCCAACTTCCATCCAAACTTCCATCCTAGCTTCCAACCCAACTTCCAACCCAGCTTCCAACCCAACTTCCAACCCTACTTTCAACCCAATTTCCAACACAACTTCCAGCCCAACTTCCAGCCCACCTTTGAGCTCAACTTCCAACCCAAGCTCCAATCCAACTTCCAACCCAACTTTCAGCCCAACTTCCAACCCAACTTCCATCCCAACATCCCACCTAACTTCCAATCCAACTACCTGTTCAACTTCCAAGCCAACTTTGAGCCCAGCTTCCAACCCAAATTCCAATCCAACTTTCATCCCAACTTCCATCCCAACTTCCAACCCAACTTTCAACCCAACTTCCATCTCAACTTCCAGTCCAACTACCAAGCCAACTTCCAACCCAATGCCAGACCAATTTCCAACCCAACTTCCAATCCAACTTCCAACCCAACGTCCAACCAAACTTTCAACCCACCTGAGAACCATATTTTCAGCGCAACTTCCAACCCAACTTCCAACCCAACTTCCAACCCAACTTCCAACCCAACTTCCCATCCCACTTCCCACTCAGTTTCCAACCTAACTTCCATCCCAACTACCAAGCCAACTTCCAACCCAACGTCCAGCCCAACTTCCACGCCAAATTCCAGCCCAACTTCCAACCCAAATTCCACCCCAACTTCTAGCCCAATTTCCAACCCAACTTCCAACCCAACTTCCGACCCAACTTCCAACCCAACTTCCTACCCAACTTCCATCCAAACTTTCATCCCAACTTCCAACCAAACTTCCACCCCAACTTTCAACCTAACTTCAAACCCGAGTTCCATCCCAACTTCTATCCCAACTTCCATCCCAACTTCGAGCTTAACTTCCAATCCAAATTCAATCCCAATTTCAATCCCAACATCCAACCAAACTTCCAACCCAACTTCCAACCCAGCTTCCAACCAAAATTTTAACCCAACTCCCAACCCAACTTCCAACCCAACTTCCAACCCAAATTCCAACCTCGTTTACAACCCACCTTTCAACCCAGCTTCCAACCCAACTTCCAACGCAACTTGCAACCCAACGTTCAGCCCAAGTTTCAACCCAAACATCAACCCAACTTCCATCCCAACTCCTATCCCAACTTCCAACTCAACTTCCAGCCCAACTTCCAACCCAACTTCCATCCCAACTTTCAATCCAACTTCCAACCCAACCCCCAGCCCAGCTTCCAGCGCAGCTTTGAGCCCAACTTCCAACCCAACCTCCAACCCAACTTCAAACCCAACTTCCAACCCAACTTCCATCCCAACTTCCATCCCAACTTCCATCCCAACTTCCAATCCAACTTTCATCCCAACATCCATCCCAACTTCTAACCCAACTTCAACCCAACTTCGATCCCACCTTAAAACCCAACTTCCAACCCAGCTTCCAACCCAACTTCCAGTCCAACTTCCTACCCAGATTCCAACCAAACTTTCAACCCAACTTCCAACCCAACTTCCACCCAACTTTCAACCCAACTTCCCACCCATTTTTTAACCCAACTTCCAACCCAACTTCCAGCCCAACTACCAAGCCAACTTCCAATCCAATGTCCAACCCAACTTCTAGCCCAAATTCAAACCCACCCTCCTACCCAACTTCCAACCCAACATCCAACCCAACTTCCAACCCAACTTCCAACGCAACTTCCAGCCCAACTTCGAACCCATCTTTCAATCCAACTTAGAATCAAACTTTCAACGCAACTTCCAACCCAACTTCCAACCCAATTTCCAACCCAACTTCCAACTCAACTTCCAATCCAGCTTTTAACCTAACTTTGGACCCAATGTTTTACCCAACTTCCACCCCAACTTCCAACCCAACTTCCATCCCATCTTCCAACACAAATTCCAACCCAATCTGCATCCCAACGTCCAACCCAACTTCCTACCTAACATACAACCCAAATTCCAACCCAACTTCCAACCCAACTTCCAATCCAACTTCCAACCCAACTTCCAACCCAACGTTCAGCCCAACTTCAAACCCAACTTCCAACCCAACTTCCAATCCAACTGCCAACCCAACTTCCAACCCAACTTCCAGCTTAAGTTCCAACCCAACTTCTAACCCAACTTCCGACCCAACTTGGAACTCAACTTCCAACCCAGCTTCGAACCCAACTTCCATCTCAACTTCCATCCCAACTTCCAACCCAGTTTCCAGCCCAACTTCCAACCCAACTTCCAACCCAACATCGAAGACAACTTTGAACCCAGCTTCTAGCCCAGCTTCCAACCCAGCTTTCAACTGAACTTCCAACCCAACTTCCAACCCAACTTCCAACCCAACTTCCAACACAACTTCCAATCCAACTTTGGACCGAACTTCTAGCCGAACTTCCAACCCAACTTCCATCCCAACTTCCATCCCAACTTCAAACCCATCTTCCAACCCAACCTCCAACCCCAGTTCCAACCCAACTTCCAACCCAACTTCTGACCCAACTTTCAACCCAACCTCCAACCCAACTTCCAACCAAACTTGCATCCCAACTTCCAACCCAAATTCCCATCCAACTTCCAACCCAACTCACAACCCAACTTCCATCCCAACTCCCAACCCAACTTCCTACCCAGTTTCCAACCCAACTTCTAACCCAACTTCTAACCCAGCATTCAACACAACTCAAAACACATCTTTCAACCCAACTTCCAAAAAAACTTCAAATCCAACTTCCAACCCAACTCCCAACCCAACTTCCAACCCAACTTCCATTCCACCTTCTAATCCAACTTCCAACCCAGCTTCTAACCCAGCTTCCAACCCAACATCCAACCCAACATCTGACCCAACTTCCAGCCGAACATCAAACCCAACTTCCGACCCAACTTTCAACCCAACTTCCATCCCAAGTTCCATCCCAGCTTCCAACCCAACTTCCAACCCAACTTCAAACCCAACTTCCAACCCAACATCTGACCCAACTTCCAGCCGAACATCAAACCCAACTTCCGACCCAACTTTCAACCCAACTTCCATCCCAAGTTCCATCCCAGCTTCCAACCCAACTTCCAACCCAACTTCAAACCCAACTTCCAAGCCAACTTTCCACCCAACATCCAATCCAACTTCCAACCCAATTTCCAACCCAACTTCAAAACCAACTTCCAACCCAACTTCAATTCCAACTTCTAACCCAACTTCCAACCCAACCTCCAACCCAAGTTCCATCCCAACTTCCAACCCATCTTCCAACCAAACTTCCAACCCAACTTCCAACCCAGCCTCCAACCAAATTTTCATCACAACTTCCAACCCAACTTCAAGCCCAACTTCCAGCCCAAATTCCAACCCAAATTCCAACCCAACTTCCAACCCAACATCCAACCCAACTTCCAACCCAACGTCCATCCCACATTCCAATCCAACTTCCAACCCAGCTTCCAACCTAGTTACCAACCCAACTTTCAACCCAACTTCCAACCCAACTTCCAATCCAAATTCCAACCCAACTTCCAACTCAACTTCCATCCCACCTTCCAACCAAACTTCCAACCCAACCTCCGACTTAACTTCCAACCCGACTTCCATCCCAACTTCCATCCCAACTTCCAACCCAAATTCTAACTCAACTTCCAACCCAACTTCCAACCCAACATCCAACCCAACTTCCAACCCAACTTCCAATCCAACTTCCAACCCAATTTCCAACCCAAGTTTCATCCCAACTTCCATCCCAACTTCCATCCCAACATCTAACCCAACATCCAACAAAAATTCAAACCCAACTTCCAACCCAAATTCTAACCCAACTTCCAGCCCATATTCCAACCCAACTTCCATCCCACAATCCATCAAAACTTCCAACCCAACTTCAAACCCAGCTTCCAACCCAAATTTCAGCCCAACTTCCAGCCCAAATTCCAACCCAACTTCCAACCTACCTTCCAACCCAGCCTCCAACCCATCTTTCAGCCCAACTTTTGGCCCAACTTTCAACCCATTTCCAACCCAAATTCCAGCCCAACTTCCATCCCATCTTCCATCCCAATTTCCAACCCAACTTCCAACCCAACTTCCAACCCAACTTCTAATCCAACACCCAGCCCGACTTCCAACATCACTTCCAATCCAACTTCCAACCCAACTTTAATCCCAACTTCCATTCCAACTTCCATCCCAACTTCCATCCCAACTTCCAACCCATCTTCCAACCCAACTTCCAACCCCACTTCCAACCCAACTTCCAACCCAACTTTCAACCCAACCTCCAACCCAACTTCCAACCAAACTTGCATCCCAACTTCCAAACCGAATTCCCATCCAACTTCCAACCCAACTCACAACCCAACTTCCATCCCAACTCCCAACCCAACTTCCTACCCAAAGTCCAACCCAACTTCTAACCCTACTTCTAACCCAGCATTCAACACAACTCAAAACACATCGTTCAACCCAACTTCCAAAAAAACTTCAAATCCAACTTCCAACCCAACTCCCAACCCAACTTCCAACCCAACTTCCATTCCACCTTCCAATCCAACTTCCAACCCAGCTTCCAACCCAGCTTCCAACCCAACATCCAACCCAACATCCGACCCAACTTCCAGCCGAACATCAAACCCAACTTCCGACCCAACTTTCAACCCAACTTCCATCCCAAGTTCCATCCCAGCTTCCAACCCAACTTCCAACCCAACGTCAAACCCAACTTCCAACCTAACTTTCCACCCAACATCCAATCCAACTTGCAACCCAATTTCAAACCCAGCTTCAAAACCAACTTCCAACCCAACTTCAATTCCAACTTCTAACCCAACTTCCAACCCAACCTCCAACCCAAGTTCCATCCCAACTTCCAACCCAACTTCCAACCAAACTTCCAACCCAACTTCCAACCCACCCTCCAACCAATTTTTCATCACAACTTCCAACCCAACTTCAAGCCCAACTTCCAGCCCAAATTCCAACCCAAATTCCAACCCAACTTCCAACCCAACATCCAACCCAACTTCCAGCCCAACATCCATACCAACTTCCAACCCAACTTCCAACCAAACTTCCAACCCAACTTCGAGCCCGACATCCATCCTAACTTCCATCCCAAATGCCAACCCGACTTCCAACCCAACTTCCAACCCAATTTCCAACCCAAATCCCAACCCAACTTTCAACCGAACTTCCAACCCAACTCCCAACCCAGCTTCCAACCCAACTCACAACCCAACTTCCAATCTATAATCCGTCTCACCTTCCAATCCAGCTTCCAACCCATCATACAACCCACCTGTCAACCAAACTTCCAACCAAACATCCAACCCAACTTCCAACCGAGCTTCCAACCCAACTTCCAACCCAACTTTCAACCCCACTTCCATCCCAACTTCCATCCAATGTTCCACCCAAACTTCAAACCCAACTTCCAACCCAACTCCCAACCCAACTTCCAACCCAACTTCCAACCCAATTTCCATCCCAACGTCAAAACCAACTTTCAACCCAATTTCAAGCCCAACGTCTAACCCAACTTCCAACCCAACCTCCAACCCAACTTCCAACCCCACATCCAACCCAACTTCCAACCCAACTTCCAACTCAACTTCGAACCCACCCTCCAACCCAAATTTCATCACAACTTCCTACCCAGCTTCCAACCCAAGTTCAATCCCAACTTCCAGCCAAACTTCCAGCCCAAATTTCAGCACAACTTTCAACCCAACTACCATCCCAACTTCCAACCCAATGTCGAACCCAACTTCCACCCCAACTTCCAGCCCTACTTCCAACCCAACATCCAGCCCAACCTCCAACCCAACTTCCAAACCAACTACCAACCCTACTTCCAACTAAACTTCCAACCCAGCTTCCAACCTATAATCCAACTCAACGTTCAGCCCCACTTCCAACCCAACTTTCAACCCAATTTCCATCCCAGCTTCCACCAAAACTTTCAACCCAACTTCCCACCCAACATCAACCCAACTTCCAACCCAACTTCCAACCCAACTTCCAACCCAGCTTCAAACCCGACTTTCAATCCAACTTCCAACCCAACTTCCAGCCCAACTTCCAACCGAGCTCCCAACCAAACTTCCAACCCAACTTCCATCTCACCTTCCAAAACATCTTCCAATCCAGCATCCAACCCAGCTTTCAACCCAGCTTCCAACCTATCTTCCAACCCAACATCCAACCCAACTACCAACCCACCTTCCAACCCAACTTCCAACACTGCTTCAAACCCAACTGCCAACCCAACTTTCAACCCAACTTAAAACCATACTTTCAACCAAACTTCCAACCCAACTTCTAACCCAACTTCCAACCCAACTCGCAACCCAACTTCCAACCCAACTTCCATCACACATTCAAATCCAACTTCCAACCCAGCCTCCAACCCAGCTTCCAACCTAACTTCCAACCCAACTTCCAACTGAACTTTCAGACGAACTTCAAATCCAACTTGAAAACCAACTTCCATCCCAACTACCATCATAACTTCCAACCCAAATTCGAACCCAACTTCCAATTCAACTTCTGATTTAGCTTCCAACCCAACTCCCAACCCATCTTCCAACCCAACTTACATCTCAACTTCCAACCGATCATCAAACCCAACTTCCGACCCAACTACCAACTCAACTCATATCCCAATTTCCAATCCAAGTTCCAACCCAACTTCCATCCCAACTTCCAATTGCACTTCCATTCCAAATTCCAACCCAACTTCCAACCAAGCTTTCAACCCAACCTCCAATCCAACTTCCAACCCAACTTCCATCCCAACATCCAACCCAACTTCCCATCCAACTTCCAACCCAGCTTACAACCCAACTTCCATCCCAACTTCAAACCCAACTTCCATCCCAACTTTCAACCCAACTTGTCATCCAACTTCCATCTCAACGTACAACCCAACTTCCCCCCCAACTTCCAACCCAACTCCCCATCCAACTTCCAGCCAAACTTCCAACCCAAGTTCAAACCCAACTTCCAGCCCAACTTACATCCCAACTTCCAATACACCTTCAAACCCAACTTACAACCAAACGTCCAGCCCAACTTCCAACCCATCTTCCAACCCAACTTCCAACCCCACTTCCAACCCAGCTTCCAGCCCAACTTCCAGCTCAACTTCCAACCCAGCATCCAACCTAACTTCAAATCCAACTTCCAACCAAACTTCAAACTCAACTTCCGACCCAACTTCCAACCCAACTTCTAACCCAACTTCTGTCCCTACTTCCATCCCAACTTCCATCCCAACTTCCAACCCAACTTCCAGCCCAGCTTCCAGCCCAACTTCTAACCCAACTTCCAACCCAACTTCCAGCCCAGCTTCCAACCCAACTTCCAACCCAACTTCCAGCTCAACTTATAGTCCAACTTCAAACCCAACTTCCAATCAAAGTGCCAACCGAACTTTGAACTCAACTTCTAGCCCAACATCAAACCTAACTTCCAACCCAACTTCCAATCCAACCTCAAATCCAAATTCCACCCCGACTTCCACCCCAACTTCCATCCCATCTTCCATCCCAGCTTCCAACCTAACTTCCAACCCAACTTCCAACCCGACTTCCTACACAACTTCTAACCCAACTTCTAGCCCGACTTCCAACTAAACTTCCAACCCTGTTTCCAACCCAACTTCCAACCCAACTTCCAACCCAACTTCCAACCCAACTTCCAACCCAACTTCCATCCCAAATTCCATCACAAATTCCAACCCAACTTCCAACCCAACTTCGAACCCAACTTCCAACCCAAAATCCAACCCAACTTTCATCCCAACTTCCAACCCAACTTTGAACTCAACTTCCAACCCAACTTCCAACTCAAATTCCAATCCAACTTCCATTCCAATTTCAAACCCAATTTCCAACCAAAGTTCCAACCCAACTTCCAGTTCAACTTCCAAGCCAACTTCCATCCCCACTTCCAACCCAACATCCAACCCAACTTCCAACCAAACTGCCAACCCAACCACCAACCCGACTTCCAATCCAACTTCCATCCCAACTTCCAACCCAACTTCCCATCCAACTTCCAACTCAACTTGCAACCCAACATCCATCCCAACTTCCAGTCTCACTTCCAACCCAACTTTCAACCCACCTTCCAACCCAACTTCCAACCCAACTTCCAACCCAACTTCTTGCGCAACTTCCATCCCAACTTTGAACCCAACATCCAACCCAATTTCCATCCCAACATCCAACCCAACTTCCAACCCTACTTCCAACTCAGCGTCAAACCCAACTTCCAACCCAACTTCCAACCCAACATCCCATCCAACTCTCAACCCAACTTCCAACCCAACCTCCAACCCAACTTCCAGCTCAATTTTCAACCCAACTTCCTACCAAACTTCCAACCCAACTTCCAACCCAAATTCCTACCCAACTTCGAACCCAATTCCATCTCAACTTCCATCCCAAATTCCAATCCAGTTTCCAACCCAAACTCCAACCCAACTTCCAACCCAACTTCCAACGCAACATTTAACTCAACATCTAACCCAGCTTCTAATCCAACTTCCAACCCAACTTTCAACTCATCTTCCAACCCAACTTCTATCCCAACTTGCATCCCAACTTCCAACCCAACATCTTACCCAACTTCCAACCCAACTTCCAACCCAACTTCCAACCCATCTTCCAACCCAACTTCCAACCCAATTTCCAATCCAACTTCTAACCCAACTTGAAGCTCAACTTCCTACCCAAATTCCAACCCAACGTCCAACCCAACTTCCAGCCCAACTTCGAACCCAACTCCCATCCTCGTTCCATCCCAACATCAAACCCAATTTCCAACCCAATTTCCAACCCAACTTCCAACCCACCTTCCAACCCAACTTTCAACCCAACTTCCAACCCAACTTCCAATTCGGCTTCCAACCCAACTTTCAACCCCATTTTCAACCCAAACTCCAACCCAACTTCCAACCCAACTTCCAAGCGAACATCCAACCCAATTTCCAACCAAACGTTCAACGTAACTTCCAACGCAACTTCCAACCCAACTTCCAACCCAACTTCCAACCCAGCTTCCAACCCAACTTCCAACCCAACTTTCAACCCAATTTCTAACCCAGCGTCCAACCCCACTTCCAACCCAACATCCTACCCAACTTCCAACCCAACGTCCAACCCAACTTCTAACCCAACATTCAACCCAACATCCAGCCCATCTTCCATCCCCACTTCCAACCCAACTTCCAGCCCAACTTCCAGCCCAACTTCAAACCCGACTTCCAACCCAACTTGCCACCCAACTTCCACCTCAATTTCCAACCCAACCTCCTGCCCAACTTCCAACCCAACTTCCAGCCCAACTTCCAGCCCAACTTCAAACCCGACTTCCAACCCAACTTGCCACCCAACTTCCACCTCAATTTCCAACCCAACCTCCTGCCCAACTTCCAACCCAATCTCCATCTCAACTTCCAACCCAACTTATCATCCAACTTCCAACCCAACTTCCAATTCAAGTTCCAACCCAATTTTCATCACAACTTTCATCCCAACTTCCATCCCAACATCCAATCCAACTTCCAACCCAACCTCCATCTCAACTTCCAACCCAACTTATCATCCAACTTCCAACCCAACTTCCAATTCAAGTTCCAACCCAATTTTCATCACAACTTTCATCCCAACTTCCATCCCAACATCCAATCCAACTTCCAACCCAACTTCAAACCCAACTCCCAACCCAACTTCTAGCCTAACTTCCAGCCCTACTTCCAACCCAACTTCCATCCCACATTCTATCACAACTTCCCACCCAACTTCCAACCCTATTTTCAATCCGAATTTCAGCCCAACTTCCGACCCAACTTCCAACCAAACTTCCAACTCAACTTCCAACCCAACGTCTAACCCATCTTTCAATCCAACTTCTAAACCAACTTCCAATCCCATTTCCAGCCCAATTTCCAACCCAACCTCCAACTCAACTTTCAACCCAACATCCATCCCAACATCCAACCCAACTTCCAACCTTACTTCAAATCCAACTCCCAACCCAACTTCTAACCTAACTTCCAGCCCTACTTCCAACCCAACTTCCATCCCACATTCTATCACAACTTCCCACACAACTTCCAACCCAGTTTTCAATCCGAATTTCAGCCCAACTTCCAACCCAACTTCCAACCAAACTTCCAACCCAACTTCCAACCCAACGTCTAACCCATCTTTCAATCCAACTTCTAAGCCAACTTCCAATCCCATTTCCAGCCCAATTTCCAGCCCAACTTCCAACTCAACTTTCAACCCAACATCCAACCCAACTCCAGCCCAACTTCCATCCCAATTTTGATCCCAACATTCAATCATACTTCCATCCCAACTTCCAACCCAACTTCCAGCCCAGCTCCCAACCCAGCTTCCAACCCAACTTCCAACCCAACTTACAACCCATCTCCTAACCCATATTCCAACCCAACTTCCAACCCAACTTCTAACCAAACTTCCCACCCAACTTCCAACCCAACTTCAAACCCAATTTCCAACCCAAATTTCAGTCCACCTTTCAACCCAATGTCCAACCCAACTTCCACCATAGCGTCCAACCCGGCCTCCAACCCAACTTTCAACCCAACTTCCAACCCAACTTCCATCCCATCTTCCATCCCAATTTCCAATCCAACTTGCAACCGAGCTTCCAACCCAACTTCTAATACAACATCCAACCCAACCTCCAACCTAACCTCCAATGCAACTTCCAACCCAACTTCCAACCCAACTTTCATCCCAACATTCATCCCAACTTCCATCCCTACTTCCAACCGAACTTCCAACCCAACTTCCAGCCCAACTTCCAACCCAACTTCTAACCCAACTTCCAGCTCAGCTTCCAACCAAACTTCCAACTCAATTTCCAACCCAACTTCCAAACCAAATTTCAACCCAACTTCCATCCCAACTTCCAACCCAACTTCCATCCCAACTTCCATCACAAATTCCAACCCGACGTCCAACCCAACATGCAACCCAACTTCCAACCCAACTTCCAACCCAAATTCCAACCCGGCTTCCAAACCAGCCATCAACCGAACTTTCAGCCTAACTTCCAACCCAGCCTCCAACCCAACTTCCAACCCAACTTTCAACTCAACTTTTAACCCAACTACCAACCCTACTTCCAACCCAGCTTCCATCCCAACTTCTAACCCATCTTTCAGTCCAACTTCTCAGCCAATTTCCAACCCAACTTCCTGTCAATTTCCAACCCAAATTCCAACCCAACTTCTAACCCAACATCCAACCCAACGTCCAACCCAACTTCCAGCCCAACTCTATCCCAACTTTCAACCCAACATCCAACCCTACTTCCATCCCAACTTCCAACCCAACTTCCAATCCAACTTCCAACTCAGGGTCCAACCCAACTTCCAACCCAACTTCCCAACCAGCTTCCAACCCAGCTTCCAACCCAATTTTTAACCCAACATACAACCCAACTCCCAGCCCCTCTACCGACCCAACTTCCAACCCAACTTCTAACCTAGCTTCCCATCCAACTTTCAACCCGACTGTCAACCAAACTTCCAACCCAACTTTCAACCCAACTTTAAACTCAACTTCCAACACAGCTTCTGACCCAACATCCAACCCAACTTCCAATCCAACTTCTGATCAAATTTTCAACCCAATCTCCAACCCTCATATCATCCCAACTTCCATCCCATCTTCTTTCGCAACATCCAACCCAACTTTCGACCTAACTTCCTACCCAACTTCCAGCCCAGCTTCTAACCCAGCTTCCAGCCCAACTTCCAACCCAACTTCCATCCCACCTTCCATCACAACTTCCAGCCCAACTTCCATCCTAGCTTCTAACCCAACTTCCAACCCAAGTTTCAACCTTGCAACCCAACTTTCAACTCAATTTCCAACCTAGCTTCCAACCCAGCTTCCAACCAAACTCTCGACCCAACTTGCAATTCAAGTTCAGACCCAACCTTCAACCCAACTTCCAACCCAACTTCCAACCCAACTTCCATCCCATCTTCCATCCCAATTTCCAACCCAACTTCCAACCTAACTTCCAACCTAACTTCTATCCCAACATCTAGCCCAACTTCTAGCCTAACTCCCATTCCAACTTCCAACCCAACATCCAACCCAACTTTCATCCCAACTTCCATCCCAAATTCCATCCAAACTTCCAACCCAACTTCCAACCCAACTTCCAATTGCACTTCCATTCCAAATTCCAACCCAACTTCCAACCCATCTTTCAACCCAACCTCCAACCCAACTTCCAACCCAACTTCCATCCCAACATCCAACCCAACTTCCCATCCAACTTCCAACCCAACTTACAACCCAACGTCCATCCCAACTTCAAACCCCATTTCCATCCTAACTTCCAACCCAACTTGTCATCCAACTTCCAACCCAACGTACACCCCAACTACCCTCCCACCTTCCAACCCAACTCCCCATCCAACTTCCAGCCCAACTTCCAACCCAACTTCAAACCCAACTTCCAGCCCAACATACATCCCAACTTCCAATACAACTTCAAACCCAACTTACAACCAAATGCCAGCCCAACTTCCAACCCATCTACCAACCCAACTTCCAACCCCACTTCCAACCTAGCTTCCAGCCCAACTTCCAACCCAACTTCCAGCCCAGCATTCAACCTAACTTCAAATCCAACTTCCAACCCAACTTCGAACTCAACTTCCAACCAAACTTCCAACCCAACTTCCAACCCAGCTTCCAACCCAACTTCCGTCCCAACTTCCATCCCAACCTCCATCCCAACTTCCAACCCAACGTCCAGCTCAACTTCTAGCCCAACTTCCAACCCAACTTCCAACCCAATTTCCAGCCCAGCTTCCAACCCAACTTCCAACCCAACTTCCAATTAAACTTCTAGAGCAACTTCAAACCCAACTTCCAACCAAAGTTCAAACCAAACTTTGAACCCAACTTCCAACCCAACATCCAACCTAACTTCCAACCCAACTTCCAATCCAACCACAAACCCAACTTCCACCCCAACTTCCATCCCAACTTCCATCCCATCTTCCATCCCAGCTTCCAACCAAACTTCCAACCCAACTTCTAACCCAACTTCCTACCCAACTTCTAACCCAACTTCTAGCCCGACTTCCAACTAAACTTCCAACCCAGTTTCCAGCCCAACTTCCAACCCAATTTCCAACCTAACCTCCAACCCAACTTCCAACCCAACTTCCATCCCAAATTCCATCACAAATTCCAACCCAACTTCCAACTTAACTTCAAACCCAACTTCCAACCCAAAATCCAACCCAACTTTCATCCCAACTTTCAACCCAACTTCCAACCCAACTTCCAACCCAACTTCCAACCCAACTTCCAACTCAAATTCCAATCCAACTTCCATTCCAATTTCAAACCCAATAACCAACCAAAGTTCCAACTCAACTTCCAGTTCAACTTCCAACCCAACTTCCATCCCCACTTCCAATCCAACTTCCAACCCAACTTCCAACCAAACTGCCAACCCAACCGCCAACCCAACTTCCAATCCACCTTGCATCCCAACTTCCAACCCAACTTCCCATCCAACTTCAAACTCGACTTACAACCCAACATCCATCCCAACTTCCAGTCCCACTTCCAACCCAACTTTCAACCCAACTTCCAACCCAACTTCCAACCCAACTTCCAACCCAACTTCTTGCGCAACCTCCATCCAACGTTGAACCCAACATCCAACGCAATTTGCATCCCAACTTCCGACCCAACTTCCAACCCTACTTCCAACTCAGCGTCAAACCCAACTTCCAACCCAACTTTCAACCCAACATCCAACGCAATTTGCATCCCAACTTCCGACCCAACTTCCAACCCTACTTCCAACTCAGCGTCAAACCCAACTTCCAACCCAACTTTCAACCCAATATCCCATCCAGCTCTCAACCCAATTTCCAACCCAACTTCCAACCCAACTTCCAGCTCAACTTTCAACCCAACTTCCTACCAAACTTCAAACCCAACTTCGAGCCCAAATTCCTACCCAACTTCGAGCCCAACTTCCATCTCAACTTCCATCCCAACTTCCAAACCAGTTTCCAACTCAACCTCCAACCCAACTTCTAACCCAACTTCCAATGCAACATTTAACCCAACATCTAACCCAGCTTCCAATCCAACTTCCAACCCAACTTTCAACTAAACTTCCAACCCAACTTCTATCCCAACTCCCATCACAACTTCCAGCCCAACATCCAACCCAACATCCAACCCAACTTCCAACCCAACTTCCAACCCATCTTCCAACCCAACTTCAAACGAAACAACCAACCAAACTTCCAACTTGACTTCCAACCCCACTTCCAATCCAACTTCCTACCTAAATTCCAACCCAATACCAACCAAACTTCCAACCCATCTTTCAACCACATTTCCAGCCCAACTTCCAACCCAACGTCCAACACAACTTCCTACCCAACTTCAAACCAAACTTCCATCCCAACTTCCAACCCAACTTCTAATCCAACTTCCAACCCAACTTCTAATCCAATTTCCATCCCAGCTTCCATCCCAACTACCAAGCCAACTTCCAACCCAACTTCCAACCCAATTTCCAATCCAACTTCTAACCCAACTTGAAGCTCAACTTCCTACCCAACTTCTAACCCAGCGTCCAACCCATCTTCCAGCCCAACTTCAAACCCAACTCCCATCCTCCTTCGATCCCAACATCAAACCCAATTTCCAACCCAATTTCAAACCCAACTTCCGGCCCACCTTCCAACCCAATTTTCAACCCAACTACAAACCCAACTTCCAACTAGGATTCCAACCCAACATTCAACCCAATTTTCAACCCAAACTCCAACCCAATTTCCAACTCAACTTCCAACCCAACATCGAACCCAATTTCCAACCAAACGTTCAACGTAACTTCCAACGCAACTTCCAATCCAACTTCCCTCCCAACTTCCAACCCAGCTTCCAACCCAACTTCCAACCCAACATTCAACCCAATTTCTAACCCAGCGTCCAAACCCACTTCCAACCCAACTTCCTACCCAACTTCCAACCCAACGTCCAACCCAGCTTCCAACCCAACATTCAACCCAACATCCAGCCCAGCTTCCATCCCAACTTCCAACCCAACTTCTAACCCAACTTCCAGCCCAACTTCAAACCCGACTTCCAACCCAACTTTCAACTCAACTTCAAACCCAACTTATAACCCAACTTCCATAAAAACTTCCATCTAAACTTCCAGCCCAACTTCCAACCCAACCTCCAACCCAGCTTCCAACCCAACTTCCAACCCAACTTCCAACGCAACTTCGAATCCAACTTCCATCCCATCTTCCATCCCAACTTCAAACCCAAATTCAAACCCAACTTCCAACCCAACTTCCAACCCATGTTCCAACCCAAATCCCAGCCCAACCTCCAACCCAGCTTCCAACCCAACTTTCAACCCAACTTCCAACCCAACTTCCAACCCAGCTTCCAACCCAACTTTCAACCCAAATTTCAACCCAAACTCCAACCCATTTTCCAACCCAACTTCCAACCCAACTTCCAAGCCAACTTCCAACCCAGCTTCCAACCCAACGTTCAATACAACTTCCAATCCAACTTCCAACCCAGCTTCCAACCCAACTTCCAACCCAACTTCCAGCTCAACTTCCAACCCAACTTCCAACCCAACTTCTACACCAACTTCCAACCAAACTTCCAACCAAACATCCAACCCAACTTCGAACCCAACTTCCATCTCAACTTCCATTCAAGCTTCCAACCCACTTTCCAACCCAACTTCCATACCAACTTCCAAGCCAACTTCCAACTCAACTTTCAACCCAAATTCCATCCCAACTTCCAACACAACTTCCAACCCAACTTTCAACCCAACTTCCAACCCAACTTCCATCCCAACTTCCATCCCAGCATCCCACCCCAACTCCCAACCCAACTTCCAACCCAACTTCCAGCCCAAATTCCAACCCAACTTCGAACCCAACTTCCATCTCAAATTCCATCACAACTTCCAACCCAGTTTCCAACCAAGACCTCCAACCAAGCTTCCAACCCAACTTTCAACCCAACTTCCAACCCAACTTCCTACACAACTTCCAACGCAACTTCCAACCCAACTTTCAATCCAGCTTCCAACCCAACTTCCATCCCCACTTCCATCCCAACTTCCAACCCAACTTCCAATCCAACTTCCAACCCATCTTCCAACCCAACTTCCAACCCATCTTCCAGTCCAAATTTAAATAAAACTTCCAACCCAATTTCCAACTTAACTTCGAACCCCACTTCCAACCCAACTTCCTACCCAGTTTCCATCCCAATACCAACCCAGCTTCCAACCCAACTTCCAACCCAACTTCCAATCCAACTTCCAACCCAACTTCTGACCCAACTTCAATCCCAACATCCATCCCAACTACCAATTCAACTTCCAACCCAACGGCCAACCCAACTTCCAGCCCAACTTCGAACCCAACTTCCATCCTCCTTCCATCCAGCATCAAATCAAATTTCCAACCCAATTTCTAACCCAACTTCCAACCAACCTTCCAACCCAACTTTCAACCCAACTTCCAACCCAACTTCCAACCCTGATTCCAACCCAAATTTTAGCCTATCTTTCAACTCAAACTCCAACCCAACTTCCAACCCAACTTCCAACGGAACTTCCAACCAGAGGTTCAACGCAACTTCCAACGCAACTTCCAACCCAACTTCCAACCCAAAATCCAACCCAACCTCCAAACCAACTTTCAACCCAATTTCTAACCCAGCTTCCAACCCAACTTTCAACCCAATCTTCATCCTGAATTCCAACCCAACATCCAACACAACTTGCAACCCAGCTTTCAACCGAACTTCCAACCCAACTTCCATCAGACTTCCAACCAACTTCTAACCCAACGTCCAATCTCACTTCCAACCCAACTTGAAACCCTTCTTCCAACCCAACTTCCAACCCAGCTTCCGACCCAGATTCAAGCTCAACTTTCAGGCCAACTTCCAGCCCAAATTCCAACCCAATATCCAACCCAACTCTCAACCCAACTTCCAAACCAACTTCCAACCCAACTTCCAACCCAACTTCCAACCCAACTTCCAACCCAGCTTTCAACACAACTTAAAACCCAAGTTCCAACCCAACTTCCGATCCAACTTCCAACCCAACTCCCAACCAACTTCCAATTGAACTTTCATCCCACCTTCCAACCGAACTTCCAACCCAACCTCAAAATGAACTTCCAACCCGACTCCCATCCCAACTTCAAACCCAACGTCCAACACAACTTCCAACCCAATTTCCGATCCAACTTCCAGCCCAGCTTCCAACCCAACTTCAAAAGCAACTTCCAACCCAACTTCCAATCCAAATTCAAACCCAACTCGCAACCCAACTTCCGAACCAGCCTGCAACCCAACTTCCAACCAAACGTCCAACCCAATTTCCAACCCAACTTCCAACCCAACTTTCCACCCAACTTGAAACCCAACTTTCAACCAAATTTCTGACCCAACTTCCAACCCCACTCCCAACCCAGCTTACAACCCAACTTCCATCCCACATTCCAATCCAACCTCCAACTCAGCTTCCAACCCAGCTTCCAACCCAACATCCAAGCCAACTTTCAACCGAACTTCCAACCCAACTTCAAACCCAACTTCCAACACAACTTCCAACTAAACTTCCTACCCAACTTCCAATCCAACTTCTAATCCAATTTCCAATCCAATTTCAAACCCAACCCCCAGCCCCCCTCAACCCAACTTTCAACCGAACTTTCAACCCAACTTCCAACAAACTTTCAACCCAACTTTCAACCCAACTTTCAACCCAACTTCCAACACAACTTCCAACCAAACGTCCATCCCAACTTCCATCCCAACTTCCAACCCAACTTCCAACCCAACTTCCAGCCCAACTTCCAACCCAACTTCAAACCCAACTTCCAACACAGCTTTCAGTCCAATTTCAAGCCCAATGTCCAACCAACTTCACACACAACATCCATCCGAACATCCAACCCATCTTCCAACCCAACGTCCAGCCCAACTTCCAATCCAACTCCCGACCCAACTTCCAACCCAACTTCCAACCCACCCTCCAACCCAACTACCATCCCAACTTCCAACCCAACGTCCAACCCAACTTCCAATCCAACTTCCAGTGCAACTTCCAACCCAACTTCCAGCCCAACTCCCAACCCAACTACCATCCCAACTTCCAACCCAACTTCTAGCCAAACTTCCAACCAAACTTCCCACCCAACTTCCAACCCACCTCCCAACCCAACTTCCAACCCTACTTCCAAATCAACTTCCAACAAAGCATCCAACCCAGCTTCAAGCCCAACTTTTACCCCAACTTCCAGCCCAAATTCCAACTCAATTTCCAACCCAACTTTCAACCCAACTTCCATTCCAACTTCCAACCGAACTTCCAACCCAACTTCCAACCCAACTTCCAGTCCAACTTCCAACCAAACTTTCAACTCAACTTCCAACCCAGCTTCCAACCCAACTTCCAGCCCAACATCCAACCCAACTTCCAACCCAACTTCCAACCCAACTTTCAACCCAACTTTCAACACAAATTAAAACCCAACTTTCAACCAAGCTTCCAATCCAACTTCCAACCCAACTTCCAACCCAACTCCAAACCCAACTTCTAACCCAACTTCCATTCCACCTTCCAATCCAACTTCCAACCAAGCTTCCAACCGAGATTCCAACCCAACTTCCAACCCAACTTCCAACCCAACTTCCAACCCAACTCCAAACCCAACTTCTAACCCAACTTCCATTCCACCTTCCAATCCAACTTCCAACCAAGCTTCCAACCGAGATTCCAACCCAACTTCCAACCCAACTTCCAACCCAACTTCCAACCCAACTTCCAACCCAACGTTCAACCCAACATCCATCCCAACTTCCATCCCAACTTCAAACCCGACTTCCAACTTAACTTCCAACCCAACTTCCAACCCAAGTCCCAACCAAACTTTTAACCAAACTTCCAACCCAACTCCCAACCCAACTTCAAACCCAACTCAAAACCCACCTACCAATCCAACTTCCGTCTCACCTTCCAATCCAGCTTCCAACCCAGCCTACAACCCACCTTCCAACCCAACTTCCAACCCAACTTCTAACCCAACTTCCAACCGAACTTCAATCCCAACTTCCAACCCAACTTTCAACCCAACTTCCATCTCGACTTCCAACCCAACTTCCAACCCAACTTCCAACCCAACTTCCAACCCAACTTCCAACCCAACTTCAAAACCAACTTCCAACCCAACTTCAAGCCCAACTTCTAACCCAACTTCCAGCCCAACCTCAAACCCAAGTTCCATCCCAACTTCCAACCCATCTTCCAATCAAACTTCCAACCCAACTTCCAACCCACCCTCCAACCCAAATTTCATCACAATTCCAACCCAATTTCCAACCCAACTTCAAGCCCAACTTCCAGCCCAAATTCCAACCCAAATTCCAACCCAACTTCCAACCCGACTTCCAACACAACTTCCAGCCCAGAATCCAACCCAACTTCCAACCCAACTTCGAACCAAAATTCCAACCCAACTTCCAGCCCAACATCCATCCCAACTTCCATCCCAACTTCCAACCTGACTTCCAACCCAACTTCCAACCCACCTTCCAGCCCAACTTCCAAACCTACTTCCAATTCTCCTTCCAACAAAGCATCCAACCCAGCTTCAAGCCCAGCTTTTAGCCCAACTTCCAGCCCAAATTCCAATCCAATTTCCAACCCAACTTTCAACCCAACTTCCATCCCAACTTCCAACCCAACTTCCAACCCAACTTCCAACCCAACTTCCAACCCAACATCCACATCAACTTCCATCCCAACTTCCAACCCGACTTCC
>SZWC01000194.1:97195-127770 GCA_023375785.1 Penium margaritaceum
CCAACTCCCAACCCAACTTCCAACCCAACTTCCATTCCACTTTCCAATCCAACTTCCAACCAAGCTTCCAACCGATATTCCAACCCAACTTCCAACCCATTATCCAACACAACTTCCAACCCAACTTCCAACCCATCTCCCAGCCCAACTTCCAACCCAACTTCTATTCCACTTTCCAATCCAACTTCCAACCAAGCTTCCAACCGATATTTCAACTCAACTTCCAGCCCATTATCCAACCCAACTTCCAACCCGACTTCCCACCCAACTTCCAACCAACTTCCAACCCAACTCCCAACCCAACATTCAACCAACCTTCCAACCCAACTCCCAACCCAACTTCCAACCCAACTCACAACACAACTTCCAATCCAACTTCCGTCTCACCTTCCAATCCAACTTCCAACCCAGCTTACAACCCACCTTCCAACACAACTTCCAACCCATCATCCAACCAACTTCCAACCAAACTTCCAACCCAACTTCCAACCCAACGTTTAACCCAACTTCCATCCCAACTTCCATCCCAACTTTCAACCCAACTTCAAACCCAACTTCCAACCCAACTTTCCACCCAACTTCCAACCCAACTTCCAACCCAATGTCCAACCCAACTTCAAAACCAACTTCCAACCCAACTTCAATTTCAACTTCTAACCCAACCTCCAACCCAACATCCATCCCAACTTCCAACCCAACTTCCAACCAAACTTCCAACCCAACTTCCAACCCACCCTGCAACCCAAGCTTCATCACAACTTCCAACCCAACATCAAGCCCAACTTCCAGCCCAGATTCCAACCCAAATTTCAACCCAACTTCCAATCCATCTTCCAGCCCAACTTCCAGCCCAACGTCCAACCCAACTTCCAATCCAACTTCCAGCCAAACTTCCAACCCAACTTCCAGCCCGACATCCATCCCAACTTCAGTCCCAAATTCCAACCCGACTTCCAACCCAACTTCCAACCCAACTTCCAACCCAACTCCTAACCCAACTTTCAACCAAACTTCCAACCCAACTCCCAACCCAACCTCCAACCCAACTCACAACCCAACTTCCAATCCATCTTCCGTCTGACCTTCCAATCCAATATCCAACCCAGCTTACAACCCACCTGTCAACCCAATTTCCAACCCAACATCCAACCCAACTTTCAACCGAACTTCCAACCCAACTTCCAACCCAACTTTCAACCCCAATTCCATCCCAAGTTCCATCCAAACTTCCACCCCAACTTCAAACCCAACTTCCAACCCAACTTCCAACCCAACTTCCAACTTAACTTCCAACCCAGTTTCCTTCCCAACATCAAAACCAACTTCCAACCTAACTTCAAGCCAAACTTCTAACCCAACTTCCAACCTTACCTCCAACCCAGCTTTCAACCCAATTTTCAACCCAGCTTCCAACTCAACTTCCAACCCATCCTCCAACCCAAATTTCATCACAACTTCCAACCCAGCTTCCAACCCAACTTCAATCCCAACTTCCAGCCCAAGTTTTAGCCCAACTTCCAACCTTACTACCATCCCAACTTCCAACCCAATGTCGAACCCAACTTCCACCCCAACTTCCAGCCCCACTTCCAACCCAACTTCCAACTCAACTTCCAACCCAACTTCCAACCCAACAACCAACCCTACTTCCAACCCACCATCAAACCTAGCTTCCAACCTATATTCCAAACCAACTTTTAGCCCCACTTCCAACCCATTTTCCGACCCAACTTTGAACCCAACTTTCAACCCAGTTTCCATCCCAATTTCCACCAAAACCTCTAACCCAACTTCCAACCCAACATCAACCCAACTTCCAACCCAACTTCCAACCCAACTTCGAACCCAGATTCAAACCCAACTTTCAACCCAACTTCCAACCCAACTTTCCACCCAACTTCCAACCCAGCTCCCAACCCAACTTCCAACCCAACTTCCATCCCACCTTCCAAAACATCTTCCAACCCAGCTTCGAACCCAGCTATCAACCCAGCTTCCAACCTAACTTCCAACCCAACATCCAACCCAACTTCCAATCCACCTTCCAACCCAACTTCCAACCCAACTTCTAACCCAACTTCAAACCCAACTTCCAACCCCACTTCCAACCCAACTTTCAACCCAACTTAAAGCACTACTTTCAACCAAACTTCCAACCCAACGTATAATCCAACTTCCAACCCAACTCCCAATCCAACTTCCAACCCAACTTCCATCACACATTCCAATCCAACTTCCAACCCAGCTGCCAACCCGGCTTCCAACCTAACTTCCAACCCAACTTCCAACTGAACTTTCAAACGAACTTCCAATCCAACCTAACACCAAATTTCTATCACAACTACCATCATAACTTCCAACCCAAATTCCAAGCCAACTTTCAATAGAACTTCCAACCCAGCTTCAAACCAAACTTCCAACCCAACTCCCAGCCCAACTTCCAGCCCAACTTCCATCCCAACTTCCAACCCATCTTCAAACCCAACTTCCAACCCAACTACCAACCCAACTTACAATCGAATTTCCAACCCAAGTTCCAACCCAATTTCCATCCCAACTTCCAACCAAATTTCCAACCCAGTTTCCAACCCAACTTCCAACCAATCTTCCAACCTAACATCCAGTCCAACTTCCAACCCAGCTTTTAACCGAACATAAAACCCAACTTTCAACTGAACTTCCAGCCCAACTTCCAACCAAACTTCCAACTGAACTCCCAACCCAAGTTCCAACCCAGCTTCCATCCCACCTTCAAATCCAACTTCCAATCCAGCTTCCAACCCAACTTTGATGCCAACTTCCAACCCAACCTCCAACCCAACGTCCAACCCACCTTCCAACCCAGCTTCCAACCCAACTTCCAACCCAACTTCCAACCAAAATTCGAGCCCAACTTCCAACCCAACTCTAAACCCAACTTCCAGCCCAATTTCCAACCCAACGTCTAACCCAACTTCAAACCCAACCTCCAACCCACTTTCTATCCCAACTCCCAACCCAACTTCCAACCCAACTTCCACCCCAACTTCCAACCCAACTTTCAGCCCAACTTCCAACCCAACTTCCAACCCAACTTCCAACCTAACTTCCATCCCAACCTCCAACCCAACTTCCAACACACCATCATAACCAACTTTCAATCCAACTTCCTGTTGATATGGTGTGCCCCTTGCCATGAGTGCCGTCGAGTGCACTCCCTGGTTTGACCACTGAGGAGTGGTAAAACACCTCATCTGACTTTAGATTTCAATTCCTTGGATGTTTCCATGCAGGATCGAGCTTTGAATCGCTCGATTTGAGTGAGTATTCAGAAAGTTAGCCTAGCCCGAAAAACGGGTGTTGGGTTGGTGGAATCTGGTACCCGCCATAGGTGGCGGGATATTCCACCACCAGGGATCTGAGTTCATTCTTAATGGCCTCCAAATGCACCAGGGGCATGAATGAGGTAACCATAACGACCTCCTTGACCAGGAAGGACTTCTCCTTGACTTCTGGGCGAGGAAAGGCGCTTCGACGGGTCATCGTCGAAGCGCCTCCCGTTGCCTAGAGTGCAAGGCCAGGTGGGCGGCTCCACCAAGGGTTACTTCGATGGCCGTAGCAAGGGCTCTACTGCTCCGGTTTGGGCGTGCTTGGATGCGTTGGAAAGCTTATATCACAGGCTATAAGAATCTGACATAATCACACTATGCTAAGTAACAAAAACGTGTTTCGATTCAGATCTACTGAATGCGACGTGTTCTGCCCAGTCCTATCCGTGATCCTTGTGCTCCACACTCTACACAAAAGGTGTCCATTGGCTGCCCAAACTTTGGTAGCATGCATCACTGAGAGCTAGGCATCCTTGAGGGTGCCTCCACACCCACTAGAGCCAACAAAGGGTTATGGGCCCACGTGCCTAGACGGACCCTAGCTCTTCAAGCTTCACGCTACCGCCACGCGCCATGGCAACGACCGAGCAAGAGAGCATCGGCGCCGTCTCCAAGTTTGATGGAAACGGCTTCCCCTTGTGGAGGTGGCAGTTTGAGGTCTACCTCGATGACAAGGGTCTACTTGAGCTGGTCAACGGTGAAGAGACCGCGCCTCCGGATACCGCGACGCCGGAGGAAGTGGACAAGTACAAGATGCGCAACAAGAAGGTGCTTGCATTGTTGGTGTTAGCGCTTGCACCGCCGCAGCGCGCACTGATTCAATGATGCACGGAGGCTGCGGAGGCCTGGAAGAAACTCTGCACCATCTACCAGTCCACCAACCTTGCTAATCAGCTCTTCGTCTTCAAGAGGCTCGTCACCCTCCGAGCCAGCGAAGGCGACGTCATCATGGAGATCCTGCAGCAGATCGAGTCCCTCACTGCCGACTGCGTAGCCACCGGATGGAAGGTCGACCCTCAGCTGCAAGCCATGATCCTCCTCCTGGCCTTGCCGGACAGTTGGAGTCCCATGATCACCGTCGTAGGCGGCTGGTCCGCCGATGAGCTGAAATACCCAAAGGTGGCCGAGTACGTCTGCAACGAGTGGATACGGCGTGGTGGGAGAGGATGCGGGGCAACGTCGACTTCCGCCTATGCCGTCCGTCCTCAAGGTGGAGGGGGAGGCAAGAAGGGGAAGGGTGCAAAGCAGGGCTCCAAGAAAGGTGACAACAAGGGGGAGTGCTACAATTGTGGCAAACAGGGCCACTACGCACGTGATTGCCCCAACAAGAAGTCGGACCAGCCTGGGAAGGGCGGGAAGAAGGACGTCCAAGCCATGATGGCCAGGGAATCTACCGACTTGACAGATCCGGAAGTCACGGTGATCGACTCCGGATCAGGCCGCCACACACAATGCAACCGGGCGGCATTCGTCACCTACGGCGCCACCGAGCGGCGCATGACAGTGGCCAACGGCAAAACAGAGTTGGCCGCGGGCGAAAGCAATGTTCGCATTGAGTCGGTGGTGAACGGGAAAGTCATTCCGTGCACCATCTACGGCGTGCTCCACATGCCCAACTTTGGGCCAAACCTGCTGTCAGTGAGCCGCCTTACCGACAAGGGGCTCGAGGTGCTCTTCAAAAAGAAAGAGGCAATTATCCGGAAGGAGGGAGACAGCGAGGTGATTGCACGTGGCAAGAGGGAGTAGGACCTGTACCTTCTCCGTACCAAGGTTCTTGCCGATGCGGTGAGGACCAACGCCGCTCACCTCGCGACAAAGGATGAAGGGGACCTGGACCTGTGGCATCGCCGGTTGTGCCACATCGCTCCCTCAACGGTGAAGGACATGGCAAAAAATGAAGTGGTGCGAGGTCTTAAGGTCAAGAGCCTCGACGCAGCCAAGGATGCCGTGTGCGAGCCATGCGTGGTCGGCAAGGCAACACGGCAGCCGTTTAATGGCAAAGGGACGTGAGCGTCGGCAAAGTTGGAGGTGGTGCACACTGACGTGTGCGGACCATTCGAGAGCTCCATCGGGGCGCTCGCTACTTTGTCACCTTCATTGACGATCACAGCCGCAAGCTCTACCTCTACATCATCAAAAGGGAGAGCGATGTGTTGTCGTGCATGCAGGAATTCGTGGCGGCTGTGGAGCGGCAAACGGAGTTGAAGGTGAAGGCGTTCCGGAGTGACAACGGCGGCGAGTACGAGGGCTTCTCGGCATGGATGAAGAGCAAGGGGATCGCGTGGCAGAAAACTACGCCACACTCTCCGCAGCAGAATGGCGTCGCCGAGAGGGCGAACCGCACCATCCTCAACATGGTCTCGTCCTTGATCTCACACACACTCGACTACTTCTACATTTCCCTGTTCTACTACCGCTTCTTCCTCTACTCCGCGGCTTGGGTGCTCGCGATCTCGTGTTCTTCCTTGAATCTTTGTCTTCGCGCGGTGCGTCCTTCCGGTCCTCCTCCTTGATTACCGCTGCCCACCCTGAGATCTCATTGGTGGAGCTTCTTCCTGACATCTGGTTCTACCGTCGTGTGTTTTGCACGTCCGTCGCTCCCACTTCTCCGCGGCTCGGTTCATGTTCTTTTCCCACTGCGGATTATTACCCTGCTGTCCCGCCCATTTTGGCTTATCCGCAGCCATTGCTTCCAACAGCCGTGGAACGATCACTGTTTATTGGCGGCATCTTTTTCCCGCCTCATTTCCTTCACCGCTACTGGTTTCCGCGCCACCCCACGCTCTACCACAGTCTTGTTGTAGGAGCCAACATATCTTGTGCGTTCTCCAGTGCTCCACGGCTTCCCTTCAATCCTCCTTTGCGGATCTCTAACCGCGGACGCCAGGTTCCGTGGATTTGTGGGTTGCGGCGTTTTTCCCTCCGCGCATCCATCTTCTCCTCAGCGGAGATGCGGTGAATCCCCGCCTGACAACCCAACATCCAACCCAACTTCCAACCCAACTTCCAATCCAGATTCCAACCCAGCTTCCTACCCAACTTCCAACCCAACGTCCAACCAAACTTCCAACCAGACTTCTAGCCCAAATTCCATCCCAACAACCAACCCAATATCCAACCCAACTTCCAATCAAACTTTCAACCCAACTTTAAATTCAACTTCCAACCCAACTTCCAACCCAACTTCCATCCCCACTTCTAACCCACTTCATACCCAACTTCCAACCTACTATCCAACCCAGCTTCCAAGCACACTTCCAAACAAAATTCCCACCCAACTTTCAACCCTACTTACAACCCAACTTCCAACCCAACTTCCAACCCAACTTCCAATCCAACTTCCAAATAACTTCCAACCCAAATTCCAACCCAACTTCCATGCGAACGTCCAACCCAAGTTCCAACCCAAGTTCCAACTCAACTTCCAACCCAACTTCCAACACAACTTCCGACCCAACTTCCAACCCAACGTCCAACCCAACTTCCAACCCAACTTCCAACACAACTTCCGACCCAACTTCCAACCCAACGTCCAGCCCAACTTTCAACCCAACTTCCAATCCAAAATCAAACCCAACTTCCATCCCAACTTCCAGGCAAACTTCCAATCCAGCTTTCTACCCAACTTCAATCCCAACTTCCAACCCAACTTTCAGCCCAACTACCAAGCCAACTTCCAATCTAACGTCCAATCAAACTTCCACTTTAACTTCAGGCCAAATCTCTAGCCTAAAGTCCAATCCAACTACCCAGCTCAGCTTTCAACCAAACTTCCAACCCAGAGTCCAATCAAACTTCCAACCCAACTTCCTACCCAACTTCCAACCAGACTGCTAACCCAACTTCTAATCCAGATTCCAACCTAGCTTCCAACCCAACGTTCAGCCCGACTTCCAACCCACGATCCATTCCAACTTTCAACCCAGCTTCCATCCCAACTTCCAACACAAATTCCAGCTTAATTTCCAACCTAGCTTCCAGCCCACATTCCAACCCAACTTCCAAGCCAACTTCCAGCCCAACTTCCGACCTAACTTCTAACCCACCATGCAACCCAACTTCCAACCCAACTTCAAACCCATCTTTCAACCCAAATTAAAACCCAACATTCAACCAAACTTCCAACCCATTTTCCAACCCATCTTCCAACCCAACTCCCAACCCAACATAAAACCCAACTTCCACCCCACCTTCCAATCCAACTTCCAATCCAGCTTCCAACCCAGCTTCCAGCCAAGCTGCCATCCCACCTTCCATCCCAACTTCCAACCCAACTTCCAACCGAGCTTCCATCCCAACTTCAAACCCAACTTCCAACCCAACTCCTAGCCCAACTTCCAACCCACCCTCCAACCCATATTTCAACCCAGCTTCCAATCCAACTTCTAACCCAGCTGCCAACCCAACTTACAACGCAATTTCCAACCCAACTTCCATGCCAACTTCCAAACCAGCATCCAACCTAACTTTCATCCAAACTTCCAACCCAATTTCCAATCCAACTTCCAGCCCAACTTCAAGCCCAACTTCCAACCCAACTTCCAACCCAACTTCCATCTTAACTTCCATCCCAACTTCCATCCCAACTTGCAGCCCAACTTCCAACCCAACTTCCAAGCCAACTTCCAACCCAACTTCCAACCCAACTTCCAACCCAACTTCCAACCCAACTTCCATCCCAACTTCCAGGCAAACTTCCAACCCAACTTTGAGTCCAACATCCTACCCATCTTCCAAACCAACATCCAACCCAAATTATAACCCAACACCCAACCCAACTTCCAACCGAACTCCAACCCAACTTCCAGCCCAACTTCCAACCCAACTTCCAACCAAACTTCCAGCCCAACTTCCAACCCAACTTCCAACCCAACTTGCATCACAATATCCAACCAAAATGCCAACCCAACTTTTAACCCAACTTCCAACTCAACTTCCAGCCCAACTACCAACCCAACTTCCAACCCAACTTCCAACCCAACTTGCATCACAATATCCAACCAAAATGCCAACCCAACTTTTAACCCAACTTCCAACTCAACTTCCAGCCCAACTACCAAGCCAATTTCCAAGCCAACGTCCAACCCAACTTCCATCCCAACTTCGTGCAAAAATTCCAACTCAGATTCCAATCGAACTTCCAACAAAACGTCCAGCCCAACATCCAACCAAACTTCCAACCCAACTTCCAACCCAACTTCCAACCCAACTTCCAGCCCTACTTCTAACCCAGCTTCCAACCCAGCTTCCAACCTAGTTTCCAACCCAACTTTCAGCCTGATTTCCAACCCAGCTTCCAACCCAACATCAAACCCAACTCTCAACCCAACTTCCAACCCAACTTCCATCCCACCTTCCAATCCAACATCCAACCCAGCTTCCAACCCGGCTTCCAACCCAACATCCATCCCAACTTCCATCCCAACTTCCAAGCCAACTTCCAACTCAACTTCCAATCCAACTTCCAACCCAACTTCCAACCCGACTTCCAACCCAACATCCAACCTTACTTTCAACCCACCCTTAGACCCAACTTTCAACCCCACTTCCAACCCAACTTCCAACCAAACTTCCCGCAAAACTCCAACCCAGCTTCCATGACAACTGCCAATCCGACGTTCAACCGAACTTCCAGCCCAACTTCCAGCCCAACTTCCAATCCAACTTCCAACCCAACTTCCAACCCAACTTCCAACCCAACTTCCAACCCAACTTCCAACTGAACTTCTAACACAACTTCAAACCCAACTTCCAACCCAACTTCCAGCCCAACTTCCATCCCAACTTCCATCCCAACTTGCAACCCAACTTCCAAGCAAACTTCCAAGCAACCTTCCAACCCATATTTCAAATCAGCCTCCAATCCCATTTTCAACCCAACTTCTTACCCAACTTTCAACCCAACTTCCAAGCAAACTTCCAAGCAACCTTCCAACCCATATTTCAAATCAGCCTCCAATCCCATTTTCAACCCAACTTCTTACCCAACTTTCAACCCAGCTTCCATCCCAACTTCCAGCCAAACTTCCAACCCAACTTCCAACCCAACATCATACCCAACATCCAACTTAATATCCAATACAATTTCCAACCCAAGTTCCAACCCAAGTTCCAACCCAACTTCCATCCCAACCTCCAACCCAACCTCCAACCCAACTTTCAACTAGATTCCAACTCAACTTCCAATCCAACTTCCCTTTCAACTTCTTGTTTAACTTCAAACACAGCTTCCAACCCAACTCCTAACCCAACTTCCAACCCAACTTCCAACACAACTTCCAACCCAACTTCCAACACAATTACCAAGCCAGCTTCCAGCCTAACTTCCAACCCAACTACCAAGCCAAATTCCAACCCAACTTCCAACCTAACTTCCACACCGAATTCCAACCCAATTTCCATCTCAACTTCCATCCCAACTTCCAACCCAACTTCCAACCCCACTTCCATCCCAACTTCGGACCCAACCTCCAACCCAACTTCCAACCCAACTTCCAGCCAACTTCCAACCCAACTTCCAACCCAACTTGCAATTCAACTTCCAACGCGACTTCCAGCCCAACCTCCAACCCAACTTCCAGCCCAAACTCCAACCCAACATTCAACCCAACTACCAAGCCAACTTTCAACCCATCGTCCAACCCAAATTCCACCCCAACTCCCACCCCAACATCCAGCCCAACTTCCAGCCCAAATTCTAACCCAACATCCAGCCAAACTTCCAACCCAACGTCCAACCAAACTTCCAAACCAATGTCCAGCCCAACTTCCAACCAAATTTCAATCCCAACATCTGACCCAACAACTAACCCAACTTCTAACAGAACTTCCAACCCAACTTCCAACCCAAATTCCATCCCAACTTCCATCCCAACTTCCAACCCAGCTTCATACCCAACTTCCAGCCCAACTTCCAACCCAACTTCCAACCCAACTTCCAAATCAACCTCCAGCCGAGCTTCCCACCCAACCTCCCACCCAACTTCCAACCCAACTTCAATCCCAACTTCCATCCCAACTTGCAACCCAACTTCCAACCCAACATCCAACATAACTTCCAACCCAATGTTTAACCCAACTTCCAACCCAACTTCAAACCAAGCCTCCATTCCAACTTTCAACCCAACGTTCAACCCAACTTCAAACCCAATGTCCAACCCAACTTCCAACCCAACTCCTATCCCAACTTCCATACCAACCTCCAACCCAACTTACAACCCAACTACCATCCCAACTTCCAACCCAACTTCCAACCCAACCTCCAACCCAACTTCCAACCCAACTCCTATCCCAACTTCCATACCAACCTCCAACCCAACTTACAACCCAACTACCATCCCAACTTCCAACCCAACTTCCAACCCAACATCCAACCCAACATCCAACCCAACTTATAATCCAATGTCCAACCCAACTTCCAACCCAACATCCAACCAAGATTCCAACCCAACACCCAACCCAACTTTCAACCCAGCTTCTAGCCCAACTTCCAACCCAACTTGCAGCCCAGATTCCAACCCAACTTCCAACCAAACATGCAACCCAACATAAAACCCAACTTCCATCCCACCTTCCAAACCAACTTCCAACCTTGCTTCCAACCCAGCTTCCAACCCAACTTCCATACCAACTTCCATCCCAACTTCCAACCCATCTTCCAACCCAATTTCGAATCCAATTTCCAACCCAACTTCCAACCCAACTTCCAACCGAACTTCCAACCCACCCTCCAGCCGAACTTCCATCCCAACTTCAAAACCAACTTCCAATCCAATGTCAACCATATCTCCAACCCAACTTCCAAACCAACTTCCAACCTAACTTCCAGACGTGCTTTCAACACAGCTTCCAACTCAACTTCCAACATAGCTTCCAATCAAAGTTCCAACCAAACTCCCAACCCAACTTTCAACCCAACTTCCAACCCTACATCAAACTCAATTTCCATCCCAACTTCCAACCCAACTTCCAACCCATCTTCCAACCCAACTTCCAACCAAACGTCCAACCCAACATCCATTCCAACTTCAATCCCAACTTCCAACCCAACTTCCAGCTTAGCTTCCAACCCAACTTCCATCCAAAATTCTAACCCAACTTCTAATCCAACTTCCAAACCAACTTCCTTGCCAACTTCCAACCCAAATTCTAATCCAAGTTCCAGCCCAACTTCCAACCCAACTTCCAACCCAACTTCCAACCCAACTTCCCACCTAACCTCCAACCCAACTTCTAACCCAACTTCCATCCCAATGTCCATCAAAGCTACCAACCCAACTTCCAACCCAACTTCCGACCAAACGGCCAACCCAACTTGAAGCCCAACTTCCAACCCAACTTCCAACCCAACTTCCAACCCAACTTCCAACCCAACATTGAACCCAACTTCCATCTAAACTTCCATCCCAACTTCCAACGCAATTTCCAACCAAATATCCGACCCGATTTCCAACCCAACTTCCAACCCAAATTCCAATCCAACTTCCAATCCAAATTCCAACCCAACTTTTAACCCAGCTTCCAACCCAACTTCCTACCAGACTTCCAACCCAACTTTTAACTCAACTTTCAATCCAAACTCCAACCCAACTTCCATCCCAATTTCCATCCCAGCTTCAACCCAACTTCCAGCTCAACTTCCAACCCAACTTTCAACCCAACTTCCAACCCAACTTCCAACCCAACTTCCAACCTAAATTCCAGTCCAACTTCCAACCAAACTTCCAACCAGACGTCCAACCTAACTTCCTAGCCAACTTCCAACTCCACTTCCAACCAAACTTCATACCCAACTTCCAACCTAACGTACAACCCCACTTCCAACCCAACTTCCAACCCAACTTTCAACCTTGCTTCCAACCCAACTTCCAACCCAACTTCCAAGCCAGCTTCCAACTCCACTTTCAACCCAACTTCACACCAAACTTCCGACCCAACTTTCAACCAAACTTCGCACCAAACTTTCTACCCAACTCCCATCCCAGCTTCCAACCCAACTTCCATCCCAACTTCCAACTCCACTTCGAACCCAACTCCCATCCCAACATCCAAACCAGCTTCCAACCCAACTTCCAACCCAAATTCAAACCCAACTTCCAACCCAAATTCAAACCCGAGTTCCAACCCAGCTTCCAACCCAACTTCAAACCCAACTTCCAACCCGACCTTCAACCCAACTTCCAACCCAACTTCCGACCCAACTTCCAACCCAACTTCCGACCCAACTTCCAACCCAACTTCCAACCCAATTTCCAGCTCAACTTCCAACCCAACTTCGAACCTAACTTCCAACCCAACTTGCAACACAACTTCCAACCCAACTTCCCACCCAACGTTGAACCCAACTTCCATCTCAACTTCCAACCCAACTTCGAACCTAACTTCCAACCCAACGTTCAACCCAACTTCCAACCCAACTTCCAAACCACATTTCACCCAAGCTTCCAACCCAACTTCCATCCCAACTTCGAACCCAACTTTCAACTCAACTTCCATCCTGACTTCGAACCCAGCTTCCAACCCAACTTCCAACCCATATTCCAAGCCAACTTCCAACAAAACTTCCAACCAAACTTCCAACCTAACTTGCAATCCCACTTCCAACACAACTTCCTACCTAGCTTCCAACCCAGCGTAGAACCGAACTTCCAACCCAACGTTCAACCCAACTTCTAGCCCAACTTCCAACCCAACTTCCAACCCAACTTCCAACCCAACTTCCAGCCCAACTTCCAACCGAACTTCCAATCCAACTTCTAACCCAACTTGCATCCCAACTTTCATCCCAACTACCAGCCCAACTTCCAACCCAACATCCAACCCAACTTCCAACCCAACTTCCAACCCAACTTCGATCCCAACCTCCATCCCACCTTCCATCCCAACTTTGAACCCAATTTCCTGCCCAACTTCCAACCTATCTTCGGACCCAACTTCCAACCCAAATTCCACTCCAACTTCGAACCCAACTTCCAACCCAACTTTCAACCCAACTTCCAACCCAACTTCCAACCTATCTTCCAACCTAGCTTTCAACCCAAATTTCAACCCAAACTCCAATCCAACTGCCATCCCAGCATCCATCCCAACGTCCCACCCAACTTCCAACCCAGCTTCCAACCCAACATTCAACCCAACGTTCAACCCACCTTCGAACCCAACATCCAACCCAACATCCAACCCAACTTCCAGTCCAGATTCCAACATATCTTCCAACCACACTTCCAACCTAACTTCCCACCCAACTTCCAACCTTACTTCCAAACCAACTTCCAATCCAACTTCCCACCCAACTTCCAACCCACCCTCCACCCCAACTTCCATCTCAACTTCCAACCCAACTTCCAACCGAACTTCCAACCCAACGACCAACCCAACGTCCAACCCAACTTCCAACACAACTTCTAACCTAACTTCCACCCTTGCTTCCAACACAGCTTCCAACCCAGCTTCCAATCTAGCTTCCAACCAATCTTCCAACCAAACTTCCAACCCAACTTCCAACACAACTTCTAACCTAACTTCCACCCTTGCTTCCAACACAGCTTCCAACCCAGCTTCCAATCTAGCTTCCAACCAATCTTCCAACCAAACTTCTAGCCCACCTTCCAACCCAACTTACAACCCAACTTCCAACCCAGCTTCGAACCCAACGTCCACCCCAACATCCATCCCAACTTCCATCCAAACTTCCAACCAAACTTCCAGCCCACCTTCCAACCCAACTTACAACCCAACTTCCAACCCAGCTTCGAACCCAACGTCCACCCCAACATCCATCCCAACTTCCATCCAAACTTCCAACCAAACTTCCACTTTCACTTCCAACCCGACTTCCATCCCAACTTCGAGCCCAGCATATAACCTTATTTCCAAACCAACTTTCATCCCAACTTCCAACCCAGCTTCAAACCCAACCTCCAACCCAAATTCCAACACAACTTCGACCCCAATTTTGAGCCCAACAACCAACCCAACTTACAACCCAACTTCCAACCCAACTTCCAACCCAACTTCTAGCCCAACTTCCAACCCAATTTCCAACCCAACTTCCAACCCAAGTTTGAACCCAATTTCCATCCCAACTTCCATCCCAACGTCCAACCCAATTTCCAACCAAACTTCCAACCCAACATCCAACCCAACTTGCAACCCAACTTCCAACCCTATTTCCAACCCAACTTTCATCTCAACTTCCACCCCATCTTCCAACCCAGTTTCCAACCCAACTTCCAACCCAACTTCCAACCCAACTTCCAACCCGACTTCCATTCCAACTTCTAACCCAGCTTCCAACCTTACTTTCAACCCAAGTTACAACCCAAGTTCCAACCCAACTTACAACACAACTTCCAACCCAACTTTCAACCCTGCTTCCAACCCAACTTCCATCCCAACTTCCATCCCAACTTCCAACCCAACTTCCAACTCAACTTCCAACCCAACTTCCAACCCAACATCCAACCCAACTTCTAACCCATCTTATAACCCAACTTCCAACGAAACTTCCATCCCAACTTCCAACTCAACTTCCAGCCCCACTTCCAACCCAACTTCCAACCCAATGTCCAACCCAACTTCCAACCCAACTTTCAGCCCAACTTCCAGCCCAGTTTCCAATTCATGTTCCAACCCAAATTCCAACCCAACATCAAATCCAATTTCCTACACAACACCGAACCCAACTTTCAACCCAACTTCTAACTCAACTACAGTCCCAACATCCATGCGAACTACCAACTCAGATTCCAACCCAACATCCAGCCCAACTTCGCACCCAACTTCCATCATACCTTCCGTCCCAACTTCAAACCCAATTTCCCACCCAGCTTCCATCCCAACTTCCAACCCAACTTCCAACCCAAATACCAACCCAACTTCCAATCCAGGATCCAACCCAACTTTCAACCCAACTTCCAACCCAGCTTCCAACCCAATGTTCAACCTAACTTTCAACCCAAACTCCAATCCAACTTCCATATGAACTTCCATCGCAACTTCCAACCCAACTTCCAACCCAACTTCCAACCCAACATTCAACCCAACTTTCAACCCAACTTCCAACTCAACTTCCAACCCAACTTCCAATCCCAATTCCAACCCAGCATCCAGCACAACTTCCAACCCAGTTTCCAACCCAACTTCCAACCAAACTTCCAACCAAAGTTCCAACCAAAGTTCCAACACAACTTCCAATCCAACTTCATACTCAACATCCATCTCAACTTCCAACTCAACTTCCAGCCCAACTTCTAACCCAACTTCCAACCAAACTTACAACCCAACATCCATCCCAACTTCCATCCCAACTTCCAACCCAAGTTCGACCTTAGCTTCCAACCCAACTTCCATCCCAACGTCCAATTCAATGCCTAACCTAAATTCAAAACCAACATTCATCCCAACTTCTAACCCAACTTCGACCCCAACTTCCAACCCAAATTCCAACCCAACTTCCAACCCAACTTCCAACCCAACTTCTAACCGGACATCCATCCCAACCTCCATCGCAAGTACCATCCCAACTTCCATCCCATCTTCCAACCCAACGTTCGACCCAACTTCCAAACCAACTTCAAGCCCAATTTCCAACCCAAATTCCAAGCCAACTTCCAACCTAAACTCCAACCCAACTTCCAACCCAACTTCCAACCCAACATTGAACCCAGCTTCCATCCCACCTTCCATCCCAACTTCCAACCCAATTTCCATCCAAACTTCCAACCAAATTTCCAACACAACTTCAAACCCAAATTCCAGCCTTGCTTACACCCCAGCTTCCAACCCAACTTTCAACCCATCTTCCAACGCAACTTCCAACCAAGCTTCCAACCCACCTTTCAACCCAACTTTCAGCCCAATCTCCAATCCAACTTCCATCCCAACTTCCATCCCAACTTCCAACCCAACTTCCAACCCGACTTCCAACCCATCATCCAACCCAACTTTCAGCCAAACTTCCAACCCAACTTCCAACCCAACTTCCAACCCAACTTCCACCCCAACTTCCATACCAACTTCCAACCAAACTTCCAACCTTACTTCCAACCAAGCGTCCAACCCAACTTTCAACCAAACATCCTACCCAACTTCCAACCTAACGTCCAACCCAACTTCATGCCCAACTTCCAACCCAACTTCCAACCCTCCTTCCAACCCTACTTCCAAACCAACTTCCAACCCAACTTCCAACCAGCTTCTACCCCAACTTTCAACCCACCTTCGAATCAAACTTCCAACCCAACTTCCAACCCAACTTTCAACCCCTTTTCCAACCCAACTTCCAACCCAATTTCCAACCCAACTTCCACCCCAACTTCCATCCCAACTTCCAACCAAACTTCCAACCTTACTTCCAACCCAGCGTCCAACCCAACTTTCAACCCAACATCCAACCCAACTTCCAACCTAACGTCCAACCCAACTTCCATCCCAACTTCCAATCAACTTCAAACCCAATTTCCAACCCAACCCCGAACCCAACTTCCAACCCACCTTCCAACCCAACTTCCAACCCATCTACCAACCCAGCTTCCAACCCAACTTCCAACCCAACTTCCAACCAAACTTCCAACCCAACTTCCAACCCAACTTCCATCCCAACTTCCATTCAACTTCAAACCCAATTTCCAACCCAACCCCGAACCCAACTTCCAACCCACCTTCCAACCCAAATTCCAAACCATCTACCAACCCAGCTTCCAACCCAACTTTCAACCCAACTTCCAACCCAACTTCCAACCCAGCTTCCAACCTACCTTTCAACCATACGTTCAATCCAAACTCTGACCCGACTTCCAACCAAACATCCAACCCAGCTTCCAACCCATCTTCAAGCCCAACTTCCTATCCAACTTCCTATCCAACTTCCAACCCAACTTTCAATCCAGCTTCCAACCTAACTTTCAACCGTACGTTCAACCCAAACTCCAACCCAACTTCCAACCCTACCTCCAACCCAACTTACAACTAACCTCCAAGCCCAACTTCCAACCCAACTTCCAACCCAACTTCCAACCCAACTTCCATCCCAACTTCCAACCCAATTTCCAACCCAACTTTGAATCCAACTTCCATCCCACCTTCCATCCCAGCTTCAAACCCAGTTTCCAACCCAACTTCCAACCCAACTTCCAACCCACATTCCAACCAAAATTTCAACCCAACTTCCAACTCAGCTTCCAACCTTAATTTCAGCCCAACTTCCAACCTAGCTTCCAACCCAGCTTCCAACCCAACTTTCAACCCAACTTTCAACCCAAACTCCAACCCAACTTCCAACCCACCTTCCAATCCAACCCCCAACACAACTTCCAATCCAACTTCCAACCCAGATTCCAACCCAACTTCCAACCCAACTTTCAACCCAACTTTCAACCCAAACTCCAACCCAACTTCCAACCCACCTTCCAATCCAACCCCCAACACAACTTCCAATCCAACTTCCAACCCAGATTCCAACCCAACTTCCAGCCCAACTTCCAACCCAGCTTCCAACCCAACTTCCAACCCAATGTTCAACCAAACGTCCAACCCAAATTTCAACCCAAGTTAAAACCCAACTTCCAACCCAACTTCCAACCCAGCTTCCAACCCAACTTCCAACCCAATGTTCAACCAAACGTCCAACCCAAATTTCAACCCAAGTTAAAACCCAACTTCCAACCCAACTTCCAACCCATATTCCGACTCAACTTCTAGCTCAACTTCCAACCCAATTTCCAACCCAACTTCCAACCCATCTTCCAACCCAACTTTGAACCCAACTTACATCTCAACTTCCATCTCAACTTCCAACACAGTTCCCAGTTTAACTTCCAACCCAACGTCCAAGCCAACTTCCAATCCAACATTCAACCTAGCTTATAACCCAGCTTCCAACCCAACTTTCAACCCAACATCCAACCCAACGTCCAAGGCAACTTCCAACACAACTTCCAACCGAACTTTCAACCCAACTTTCAACCCAACTGCCAACCCAACTTCCAACCCGACTTCCAACTCCACTTTCAACCCAACTTCCAGCCCAGCTTCCAACCCAATGTCCAGCCCAACTTCCAGCCCTACTTCCAACCCAGCTTCCAACCCAACTTCCAATCCAGCATCCAACCCAACTTTCAACCCAACTTCCAACCCAACTTCCAACCCAACATTCAATCAAACATCCAACCCAACTTTCCACCCAAAGTCCATCCCAACTTCCAACCCAACTTCCAACCCAAATTCCAACCCAACTTTGAACACAACTCCCGTTTCAACTTCCATCCCAACTTCCAACCTGGTTTCAAACCCAACTTCCAATCCAACTTCAAACCCATATTTCAACCTTATTCCCAATCCAACTTCAAACCCAACTTCCAAAACAACTTCCAACCCAACTTTCAACCCAACTTACAACCCAACTTCCATCCCAACTTCCATCCCAGCTTCCAACCAAACTGTCAACCCAAATTCCAACCCGACTTCCAACCCAACATCCAACCCAACTTCCAACCCAACTTCAATCCCAGCTTCTGACCCAACTTTCATTTCAACTTCCATCCCAACTACCAACCCTACTTCCAACCCAACTTCCCACCCAACTTCCAACCCAACTTCCAACCCAACTCTCAACCCAACTTCCAACACAACTTCCAACCCAACTTTCAACGAAACTTCCAACCCAACTTTCTACCCAACTTCCATCCCAACTTCCAGCCCAACTTACATCCCAACTTCCAACCCAACTTCCAACCCAACTTCCATCCCAACGACCAACCCAAGTTCCAACCCATCTTCCAATCCAAATTCCAACCCAACTTCCAACCCAACTTCCAACCCAACTTCCAACCCAACTTCCAACCCAACGTTCAACCCAACTTCCAACCCAACTTCCAGCCCAACTTCCAACCCAACTTCCATCCCAACGACCAACCCAAGTTCCAACCCATCTTCCAATCCAACTTCCAACCCAACTTCCAACCCAACTTCCAACCCAACTTCCAACCCAACTTCCAACCCAACGTTCAACCCAACTTCCAACCCAACTTCCAGCCCAACTTCCAACCCAACTTCCAACCCACCTTCCAACCCAACTTCCAGCTCAACTTCCATCCTAACTTCCAACCCAACTTTCGAACCCAACTTCCATCTCAACTTCCATGGCAACTTCCAGCCCCGTTTCCAGCTCAACTCCCAACCCAACTTCCTAACCAACTCCCAACCCAACTTCCAGCTCAACTTCTAACGCAACTTCCAAGCCAACTTCCAACCCATCCTCCAACCCAACTTCCAACAAAACTTCCAGCCAACCTTCCAACCCAACTTCCAACCCCACTTCCAACCCAACATCCTACCCATCTTCCAACCCAACATCCAACCCAACTTCCAACCCATCCTCCAACCCAACTTCCAACAAAACTTCCAGCCAACCTTCCAACCCAACTTCCAACCCCACTTCCAACCCAACATCCTACCCATCTTCCAACCCAACATCCAATCCAACTTCCAACCAAGCTTTCAACCCATGTTATATCCCAACTTCCAACCCAACTTCCAACCCAACTTCAAACCCAGATTCCAACCCAACTTCGAACACAACTTCGATCCCAATTTCCATCCCACCTTCCATCCTAACTACCAACCCAACTTCCAACCCAACTTCCAACCCAACTTCCATCCCAATGTCCATCCCAATTACCATTGCAAAATCCATCCCAACTTCCAACCCTACCTCCAACCCAACTTCAAACCAACCTTCAAGAACAATTTCCAATCCAGCTTCCAACGCAACTTCCATCCCAACTTCCAACCCAATTTCAAACCCAACTTCAAATCCAACTTCCATTTTACCTTCCATCCCAGCTCCAAAACCAATTTCCAACCCAACTTCCAACCCAACTTCCAACTCACATTCCACCCAAAATTCCAACCCAACTTCCAACCCAGCTTCCATCCCAAATTTCAACCCAGCTTCCAACCTTGCTTCCAACCCAGCTTCCAACCTAACTTTCAACCCAATCTCCAACCCAACTCTCAACGCAACTTCTAATCCAACTTCCGGCCTAGCTTCCAACCCAATTTCCAACTCAACGTTCAACCCAACTTCCAACCCAACTTCCAACCCAACTTCCAACGCAACTTCCAACCCGACTTCCAACCCAACTTTGAACCAAACTGCCATCTCAGCTTCCATCCCAACTCCCAACCCAGTTTCAAACTTAACTTCGAACCCAGCGTCCAAGCCAACTTCCAACCCAACTTTCAACATAATTTCTAACCCAGCTTCCAATTTCAACTTTCAACCCAACATCCAACCCAACGTCCAACCCAACTTCCAACACAACTTCGAATCCAACTTTCAACCCAACTTCCAACCCCACTTCCAACCCAACTTCCAACCCAACTTCCAACCCAACTTTCAACCCAACTTCCAACCCAACGTCCAACCCAACTTCCAACACAACTTCGAATCCAACTTTCAACCCAACTTCCAACCCCACTTCCAACCCAACTTCCAACCCAACTTCCAACCCAACTTTCAACCCAACTTCCAACCTAACTTCTAACCCAACTTCCAACCAAACTTCCAACCCAACTTCCAGCCCAACGTCCAACCCAACTTCCAAACCAACTTCCAACCCAACTTTTAGCCCAACTTCCACCCCAGCTTCTATCCCAACTACCAAACCAACTTTCAACCCCACTTCCAACCCAACCACCAACACAACTTTCAGTCCAACTTCAAGCCCAACGTCCAACAAAACTTTCAACCCAACTTCCAACCCAACTTACAACCCAACTTCCAACCCAACTTTGAACCCAACTTCCATCCCACCTTCCATCCCAACTTCAAACCCAACTTCCAACCTAACTTCCACTCCAACTTCCAGCTCAACGCCGCACACAACTTCCAACCCAACTTGCAACCCAAATTCCAACCCAACTTCCAACCAACTTCAAAACCAACTTCCATCTCAACTTCCAACCCAACTTCCAACCTAACTTCCACTCCAACTTCCAGCTCAACGCCGCACACAACTTCCAACCCAACTTGCAACCCAAATTCCAACCCAACTTCCAACCAACTTCAAAACCAACTTCCATCTCAACTTCCATCCCAACTTCCAACCTAGTTTCCAGCCCAACTTCCAATCCAACTTCCAGCCCGACTTCCAACCCAACTTTCATCCCAACTTCTAACCTAGCCTCCAACCCAACTTTCAACCCAACTTCCAGCCCAACTTCCAATCCAACTTCCAGCCCGACTTCCAACCCAACTTTCATCCCAACTTCTAACCTAGCCTCCAACCCAACTTTCAACCCAACTTCCAGCCCAACTTCCAACCCAACTTCCAACACGACTTCCAACCCGGCTTTCAACACAACTTCCACCCCAACTTCCATCCCAACTTCCATCCCAACTTCCAGCCCAACTTCCAACCCAACCTCCAACCTAATTTACAACCCAACTTCCAGCCCAACTTCCAACCCATCTTCCAACCCAACTTCCAACGAAACTTCCAACCAAACTTCCAACCCAACTTCCAACCCCACTTCCAACCCAACTTCCTACTCAACTTCAAACCCAACTGCCAACCAAACTTCCAACCCAACTTCTGACCCAAGTTCCAACCCAACTTCCATCCCAACTACCAACCCAACTTCCAGCCCAATTTCCAGTCCAGATTCCAACCCAACATCAAACCTAGCTTCCAACCTAACTTCCAACCAAATTTCCAACTCAACTTCAAACCCAACTTCCTATCCAACTTCCAACCTAACGTCCAACCCAACTTCAAACCCTACCTACCACACAACTTCCAACCCTACTTTAAACCCAACTTCCAACCCAACTTTCAACCCAATTTCCAGCCCAACTTCCAACCCAAATTCCAACCCAACGTCCAACCCAACTTCCAACCTTACTTCAAACCCAACTTCCAACCCAACTTCCAACCCAACTTCTAACCCAGCTTCCATCCCAACTTCCATCCCAACTACCAACCCAACCTCCAACCCAACTTCCAACCCAACTTCCAACCCAACTTTTAACCCATCTTCCAGCCCAACTCCCAACCTAACTTCCTACGCAACTTCCAACCCAACATCCAGCCCAACTTCCAACCCAACTTTCAAGCCAACGTCTAGCCAAACTTCCAACCCAACTTCCAACCCAACTTCCAACCCAACTTTCAACCCAACTTCCAACCCAACATCCAACCCAAATTCTAATCCAACTTCCATCCCAACATCCATCCTAACTACCAACTCAATTTCCAACCCAACTTCAAACCCAATTTCCAACCCAACTTCAAGTCCAACTTCCAACTCAACTTCGAACCCAACTTCCAACCCAACTTCCAGCCCAGCTTTGAACCCAACTTCCATCCCACATTCCATCCCAACTTCAAACCCAAATTCCACCCTAACTTCCAACCCAACTTCCAACTCAACTTCCAACCCGAATTCCAACCCAACGTCCAGCCCAACTACCAACCCAAGTTTCAACCTAACTTCCAACCCAATTTCCAGTCCAGATTCCAACCCAACATCCGACCAAACTTCCAACCTAACTTCCAACCCAACTTACAACCCAACTCCCAACCCATCATCCTACCCAACTTCCAACCTAACGTCCAACCCAACTTCCAACCCTGCTTCCAACACAACCTCCAACCCAGTTCTAAATCCAGCTTCCAACCCAACGTTCATCCCAACTTCCAGCCGAGCTTCCAACCTAACTTCCCACCTCACCTCAAACCCAACTCCCTGCCCAACTTCCCACCCATCTTCCAACCCAGCTTCCAACAAAACTTCCAACCAATCTTCCAATTCACCTTCCAACCCCACTTGCGACCCAACTTCCTATCCAACTTCCAGCCCAACGTCTAACCCAACTTCCAACACAACTTTCAACCCAACTTCCCGCCCTACTTTGAACCCAACTTCCAGCCCAACATCCAACCCAAGTTCCAACCCATCTTTCAACCCAACTTCCAACCCAACTTCCAGCCCAACTTCTAACCCAACTTCCATCCAAACTTCAATCCCAACTACCAACCCAACTTCCAACCCAACTTCCAACCCAACTTCCAACCAACCTTCAAGGCCAACTTCCAATCGAGCTTCGAACCCAACTTCCAACCCAACTTCGAGCCCAAGTATTAATCCAACTTCGAGCCCAACTTCCATCCCACCTTCCATCCAAACTTCAAACCCAATTTCCAACCGAGCTTTCAACCCAACTTCCAACCCACCTTTGAATCCGAATTCTAACCCAACTTTCAACCCAGCTTCCAACCCAACTTTCAACCAACATTCCAGCCCAACTTCCAACCAAGCTTCCAACCCAACATTCAACCCAACTTTCAGCCCAAACTCCAACCCAACTTCCATCCAAATTTCCAACTTAACTTCCAACCCAATTTCCAACCCAACGTTCAACGCAACTTCCCACCCAACTTCCAACCCAATTTCCAACACAATTTCCAACCGAGCTTCCAGCTCAACTTCTGACCCAACTTCCAATCCAGCTTTTAGCCCAACTTCCAACCCAGCTTCCAACCCAATTTTGAACACAACTTCCAACCCAACTTCCAACCCAACTTCCGACTCAGCTTCCAACCCAACATCCAAGCCAACTTCCAACACAACGTCTAACCCAACTTCCATCCCAACTTCCACCCCAACAACCAACCCAGCTTCCAACACAACTTCCAAATCGATTTCAAGCCCAACTTCCAACCCAACTTCAAGCCCAGCTTCCAACCCAACTCCCAACCCAACTTCCAACCCAATTTCCAACCCAGCTTCCAACCCAACTTCCATCTCAACTACCAACCCAACTCCATCCCAACTTCCAACCCAACTTCCAACACAACTTCAAACCCAACTTCCAGCCAAACTTCCAGCCCAACTTCGGTGCCAACTTCAAGTACAACTTCGAACCCAACTTCCATCCCACCTTCCATCCCAACTTCAAGCGTAATTTCCAACCCACCTCCCAACCCAACTTGCAACCCAGCTTGCAACCCAAATTCCAACCCAGCTTCCAACCCACCTTCCAATCCAGCTTTCAACCCAACTTCCAACCCAACTTCCAACCCAGCCTCCAACCCAACTTTCAACCCAACTTCCAACCAAACATTAAAAGCAACTTCCAACCAAACTTCCAACCCAACCTCCAACCCAATTTCCAACCGAACGTCCAGCTCAACCTCCAATCAAACTCCCAACCCAACTTCCAACCCAACTTCTAACCCAGATTTTAACCCAACTTTGAATCCAACTTCCATCTCAACTTCCATCCCAACTTTCGACCCAACTTCCAACCCAACATCCAACCCAACTTCCAACCCAACTTCCAACCCAACTTCCAACCCAACTTCCAACCCAACTTCCAACCCAACTTCCAACCCAACTTCCAACCCAACTTCCAGCCCAACTTCCAACCCAACTTCCAACCCAACTTCCAGCCCAACATCCAACACAACTTCCCGCCCAACTTTCAACCCAACATCCAACCCAACTTCCATCCCAACTTCCATCCCAACTTCCAACCCAACTTCCAACCCAACTTCCAGCCCAACTTCCAACCCAACTGTTAACCCAACTTCCATCCCAACTTCCATTCCAACTACCAGCCCAACTTCCAGCCCAACTTCTAGTCCAACTTCCAACCCAACTTCCAACCCAATTCAAGCCCAATATCCAACCCAACTTCCAGCCCCACTTCCAACCCAACTTCCTACTCAAGTTCCAACCCAGCGTCCAACCCAACTATCAACCCAACATTCAAACCAACATTCAACCCAGCTTCCAACCCAATATCCAGCCCAACTTCCAACCCAATTTCCAGTCGAGATTCCAACCCAACTTCCAATCAAACTTCCAACCTAACTTCCAATCCCTTTTACAACCCAACATCCAACCCAACATCCTACCCAACTTCCAACCCAATTTCCAGTCGAGATTCCAACCCAACTTCCAATCAAACTTCCAACCTAACTTCCAATCCCTTTTACAACCCAACATCCAACCCAACATCCTACCCAACTTCCAACCTAACGTCCAACCCAACTTCTAAGCCTACTTCCAACACAACCTCCAACCCAACTTTAAACCCAACTTCCAACCCAACTTCCATCCCAACTTCCCACCCAACTTCCGACTCAACTTTCAACCCAACTTCCAGCCCAACTTCCAACCCACCTTCCAACCCAACTTGCAACCCAACTTCCAAGCCAACTTCCAGCCCAAAAATCAACCCAACTTCCAATCCTACTTCCAGCCCAACTTCTAACGCAACTTCCATCCAAAGATCAATGGCAACTACCAACCCAACTTCCAACCCAACTTCCTATCCAAGTTCCAACCAACCTTCAAGGCCAACTTCCAGCAGAACTCCTAATCCAATTTCCAACCCAACTTCCAACCCAACTTTCAATCCAATTTCAAACCAAACTTCCATCCCACCTTCCTACCCATCTTCAAACCCAATTTCCAACCCAACTTCAAACCCACCTTCCAACCCAGCTTCCAACCCAGCTTTCAACCCAACTTCCAACCCAACTTCCAACCCAGCTTCCAACCCAGCTTTCAACCAAAACATTCAACCGAAATTCCAACCCAACTTCCAATCAAACTTCCAAACCATCTTCCAACCCAACTTCAAACCCAATGTTCAAGGCAACTTGCCACCCAACTTCCAACCCAGAGTCCAACATAACTTCCAACCCAACTTCCGGCCCAACTTTCAACCTAACTTCCAACCCAATTTCGAACACAACTTTCAACCCAACTTCCAACCCAACTTCCAACCCAACTTCCAGCCCAACTTCCAACACAACTTCTAGCCCAACTTCCATCCCAACTTCCATCCCAACCACCAACCCAACTTCCAACCCAAGTTCGAACCCGATTTCCAACCCAACTTCCAACCCAACTTCAAGCCCAGCTTCCAACCCAACTCCCAATTCAACTTCCAACCCAGTTTCCAACCCAATTTCCAGCCCAACTTCAATCCCAAATACCAACCCAACTTCCAACCCAGCTTCTAACCCAACTTCCAACCCAACTTCCAACCCAACTTCCAACCCAACTTCCTACCCCACTTTTACACCCAAATTCGAACCCAACATCGAGCACAACTCCGAATCCAACTTCCATCCCACCTTCAATCCCAACCTCAAGTCCAATTTCCAACCCAACTCCCAACCCAACTTCCAACCCACCTTCCAACCCCAAATCCAACACAGCTTCCAACCCAGCTTCCAACCCAGCTTTCAACCCAACTTCCAACCCAACTTCCAACCCAGCTTCCAACCCAACTTCCAACCCAACTTCCAACCCAACTTCCAACCCAGCTTCCAACCCAACTTNCTTTCAACCCAACTTCCAACCCAACTTCCAACCCAGCTTCCAACCCAACTTTCAACCCAACTTTCAACCAAAAGTCCAACCCAACTTCCAACCCAACTTCCAATCCAATTTCGAACAAAACTTCCAACCCAACTTCCAGCCCAACTTCAAACCCAACGTCCATCCCAACTTCCAACCCAACTTCCAGCCCGTCTTCCAACCCAACTTCGAACAAAACTTCCAACCAAACTTCCAACCCAACGTCCAACCCCACTTCCAACCCAATCTTACCCAACTTCCAACCCAATGTCCAACCCAACTTCCAACCCACACTTCAATCCAATGCCCAGTCCAACTTCAAACCCGACTTCCAACCCAGCTTCCATCCCAACTACTAACCCAACATCCAACCCAACTTCCAACCAAACTTCAAACCCCACTCCCAACCCAACATCCAACCCAGATTCCAACTCAACTCCAACCCAACTTAAAGCCCAACTTCCAACCCAACTTCCAACCCAACATCCAGCCCAACTTCGAACCCAACTTCCAGCCCAACTTCCACCCCAACTTCCAGCCCAACTTCCATCCCACCTTCCAGCCCAACTTCCAACCCAACTTCCAACCCAACTTCCAACCCAACTTCCATCCCACCTTCCATCGCAACTTCAAGCCCAACTTGCAGGTCAACTTCCAACCCAACTTCCAACCCAACTTCCAATCCAACTTCTAACCAAGCTTTTAACCCAACTTCGAACCCAACTTCCATCTCAATTTCCATCCCATCTTCCAACCCAGTTTCCAACCCAACTTCCAACCCAACTTCCAACCCAACTTCCAACCCAATTTCCAACCCAACTTCCAATCCAACTTCTAACCAAGCTTTTAACCCAACTTCGAACCCAACTTCCATCTCAATTTCCATCCCATCTTCCAACCCAGTTTCCAACCCAACTTCCAACCCAACTTCCAACCCAACTTCCAACCCAACTTTCAACCCAACTTCCAACCCAACACCCAGCCCAGCTTCCAACAAAACTTCCAACCCAATTTTCAACTGAACTTCCAACCCAACTTCCATCTCAGCTTCCATCCCAACTTCCAACCCAACACCCAGCCCAGCTTCCAACAAAACTTCCAACCCAATTTTCAACTGAACTTCCAACCCAACTTCCATCTCAGCTTCCATCCCAACTTCCAATCAAACTCCCAACCCAACTTCCAGCACAACTTCCAACCCAACTGCTAGCCCAAGTTCCATCCCAACTTCCATTCCAACTACCAGCCCAACTTCCAACCCAACTTCCAACCCAACTTCCAAGCCAACTTCAAACCCAGCTTCCAACCCAACTTCCAACCCAACTTCCAACCCAACTTCCAACCCAACTTCCAGTCCAACAACTTCCAAACCAATTTCCCACCCAAATTCCAATCCAACTTCAAGCCCAATTTCCAACCCAACTTCCAACCCAACTACCAACCCAACTTCCAACCCAGCTTCCATCCTACCTTACATCTTGACTTCAAACCCAACATCCGATCCAACTTCCAACCCAACTTCCAAGCCACCTTCCAGCTCAAAATTTAACCCAGCTTCCAGCCCAGCTTCCAACGCAACTTTCAACCCAACTTCCAACCCAAGTTCCAACCCAGCTTCCACTCCATCTTTCAACATAACGTTCAACCAGAACTTCAACCCCCTTTATAACACAACTTCCAACCCAACTTCCAACCCAACTTCTAACACAACGTTCAACACAACTTCCAACCAAAGTTCCAACCCAAATTTCAACCCAAGTTCCAGCCCAAATTCCAACCCAACTTCTAGCTCAACTTCCAACCCAACTTCCAGCCCAACATCCAGCCCAACTTCCAACCCAACTTCCAACCCAACATAAAACCCAGCTTCCATCCCAACTTCCAACTCAACATCCAACCCAACTTCCAACACAACATCCAACCCAACTTTCAACCCAACTACCAACCCAACTTCCATCCCAACTTCCATCCCAACTTCCATCCCAACTTCCAACCCAACTTCCAACCCAATCTCGAACCCAACCGACATCCCACTTTACATCCAAACTTCAAACCCAATTTCCTACCCAACTCCCAACCTAACTTCCAACCCAACTTCCAACCCAGCTTCGCACCCAACTTTCAACCCAACTTCTAACCCAACTTCCAACCCAGGTTTCAACCAAACTTCCAACCCAACTTTCTACCCAACTTCCATCCAAACTTCCAACCCAACTACCATCACAACTTCGTACCCAACTTCCAACCCATATCCCATCCCAACATCTAACCCAACTCCCATCCCAATGCCCAACACAAATTCCTACCCAACATCCAACCCAACTTCCAACTCAAATTCCATCCCAACTTCCAACCCAACTTCCAACCCAAATTTCAAACAAACTTAAAACCCACCTTTCATATACTTCCCACCCAGCTTCCAACCCAAATTGCAACCCAACTCCCAACCCAACTTCCAACCCAACTTCCATCCCACCTTCCCCTCCAACTTCCAATCCTGCTTCCAACCCAAAATCCATTCCTACTTCCAACCCAGCTTCCAACCCAAGTTCCAACCCCACTTCCAACCAATCTCCGTTCCAACTTCCATCCCAACTTCCAACCCAACTTCCAACCAAACTTCCAACCAAAATTCCAGCCAAACATCCAACCCATCTTCAAACCGAACTTCCAACCCAATTACTATCCCAACTTCCAACCCGATTTCCAACCCAACTTCCAACCCAACTTCCAACCCAACTTCCAACCCAACTTCCAACCCGGCTACAAAGCCAACTCCCGACCCAACGTCCAACCAAACTTCCACACCAACTTCTAGCCCAACTTCCAGCCCAGATTCAAGCCCAACCTCCAGCCCCACTTCCAACCCAACTTTCAACCCAACTCCCAACCCAACTTTCAACCCAACTTCCATTCCAACTTCCAACCCAACTTCCAACCCAACTTCCAACCAAACGTCCAGGCAAACTTCCAACCCAACTTCCAACCCAAATTCCATTCCAACTTCCAACCCAACCTCCAACCCAACTTCAAACCCAACTTCCATCCCAACTTCCAACCCAACTTCCATTCCAACATCCAAACCAACTTTCAACACAACTAAAACCCAACGTTCAACCCAACTTCCAACCCAACATCCAACCCAACTTCCAACCCAACTCCCAACCCAACTTCCAACCCAACTTCAAACCCAACTTCCAACCCAACTCCCAACCCAACTTCCAACCCAACTTCCATCCCAACTTCCAATCCAACTTCCAACCTAGGTTCCAACGTAGCTCCCAATGAAACTTCCAACCCAACTTTCAACCCAACATCCCACCCAACTTCCAATCCAACTTGCAACCCAACTTCCAACTCAACTTCCATCCCTACTTCCATCGCAACTTCCAACCCAACTTCAAACCCAACTTCCAACCCAACGTCCAACCCAACGTTCAACCCAACTTCCAGCCCAACTTCCAAGCCAACTTCAAACCCAACTTCCAACCCAACTTCCAACCCGAATTCCAGCCCAAAATCCAGCCCAACTTCTAACCCAACTTCCAACCCAACTTCCAACCCAACTTCCAACCCAACATCCAAACAAACTTCCAACCCAGCTTTCAACCAAACGTAAAACCCAACTTTCTACCGAACTTCCAACCCTACATCCAACCCAACTTCCAACCCAACTCCCAACCCAACATCCAACCCAACTTCCATCCCACCTTCCAATTCAAATTTCAACCCTGCTTCTAATACAGTTTCCAACCCAACTTGCAACCCAACTTCCAACCCAACTTCCAACCCAACTTCCAACCCAACTTCCAACCCAACTTCCAACCC
>SZWC01000194.1:127985-160720 GCA_023375785.1 Penium margaritaceum
CCCAACTTCCAACCCAACATCCAACCCAACTTCCAACCCAACTTCCAACCCAACTTCCTGCCCAACATCCAGCCCAAATTCAAACCCAACTTCCAACCCAACCTCCACACCAACTTCCAACCCTAATTCCAACCCAACTTCCAACTCAACTTTCAACCCAACTTCCAAAACAACTTCCAACCCAACTTCCAAACTAACTATAAACCCAACTTTCAACCAAACTTCCAACCCGACTTCCAACCTAACTTCCATCTAAAATTCCAACCAAACTTCCAACGCAACATCCAACCAAATTTCCAGCCCAACTTCCAACCCAACTTCCAACCCAACTTCGAGCCCATCTTCCAACCAAACTTCCAACCCAACGTCCAGCCCAACTTACAACCCTACGTGCAACCCAACTTCTAATCCAACTTCCAACCCATCTTTCAACACAACTTCCAACCCAACTTCAAAGCCAACTTCCAACCCAACTTCCAGCCCAACATCCAACCCAACTTCCAACCCAACTTTCAACCCTACTTCCAACCCAACTCCCAACCTAATTTCCAACCCAAATTTCAACCCAACTTAAACCCCAACATTCAGCCCAACATCCAACCCAAATTCTAGCCCACCTTCCAACCCAACTCCCAGCTCAACATCCAACCCAACTTCCAACACAACTTCCAACCCAACTTCCAAACCAACTTCTAACCCAGCTCTTAGCCCATCTCCAATCCAACTTCCATCCCAGCTTCCATCACAACTTCCAACCCAACTTCCAACCCAACTTTCAACCCAAAATTAAGCCCAACTTCCAAGCCGAATACCAACCTTACTTCCAACATACCTTCCAACCCAGCCTCCAATCCAACTTTCAATCCAGCTTCCAACCCAACTTCCAACCCAACTTCCATCCCACATTCCATCCCAATTTCCAACCCAACTTCAAACACAACTTCCAACTCAACTTCTAACCCATCCTCCAAGCAAACTTCCAGCCAGACTTCCAATACAACTTCCAACCCAACTTCCAACCCAACTTTAATCCCATCTCCCATCCCAATTTCCATCCAAACTTCCAACCCATCTTCCAACCCAACTTCCAACCCAACTTCCAACCCCACTTCCAACCCAACTTCCAACCCAGCTTCCAACCCAGCTTTCAACCCAACCTCCAACCCAACGTCTAACCCGACTTCCATCCTAACTTCCAACCCAACTTCCCATCCAACTTCCAACCCAGCTCACAACCCAACTTCCATCATAACTTCCAACCTAACTTCCCACCCAACTTCCAACCCAGCTTCCAGCCCATCTTCCAACCCTACTTCAAACCCATCTTCCAACCCAACTTCCAACCCAACTTTCAACACAACTCAGAACACAACTTTCAACCCAACTTCCAACCAAATTTAAAATCCAACTTCCAACCCAACTCCCAACCCAACTTCCACACCAACTTCCATTCCACTTTCCAATGCAACTTCCAACCCAGCTTCCAACCATGCTTCCAACCCAACATCCAACCCAACTACCAACCCAACTTCCAATCCAACTTCCATCCCAACTTCCAACCCAAATTCCAATACAATTGCCAACTCAACTTCCAGCCCAACTTCCAACCCAACTTCAAACCCAACTTCCAACCCAACTTCCAGTTCAACGTCCAACCCAAATTCCAACCCAACTTCCAATCCCACTTCCAGCCAAACTTCCAACCCAACTTCCAATACAACTTCCAGCCCAAATTTCAACCCAACTTAAAACCCAACTTTCAACCAAACTTCCAACCCAACTTCCATCTAAACATCCAGTCCAACTTCCAACCAAATTTCCAACCCAACTTTCAACCCAACTTCCAACCCACCTTCCTACCCAACTTCCAACCCAACTTCCAACCCAAAATACAATCCAGCTCACAACCCAACGTCCAACCCAACTTCCAGTCCAATATCCAACCCAACTTCCAGCCCAACTTCCAACCCAATTTCCAACCCAACTTCCAACCCAGCGTCCAACTCAACTTTTTATCCAACTTCCAATCCAACTTTTGACCCAACTTCCAACCCAACTTTCAGCCGAGCTGAACCCCCAACTTTCAACCAAACTTTCAACCCAACATCTAGCCCAACTTCCAACCCAACTCCCAGCCCAACTTCCAACCCAACTGTCATCCCACCTTCCAATCCAACTTCTAACCCAGCTTCCAACCTAGTTACCAACCCAACTTCTAACCCAACTTCCAACCCAACTTCCAATCCAAATTCCAACCCAGCTTCGAAATCAACTTCCATCCCACCTTCCAACCGAACTTCCAACAAAGCCTCCACATGAACCTCCAGCCCAACTTCCGTCCCAACTTCCATCCCAACTTCCGATCCAACTTCCAACACAACCTCTAACCCAACTTCCAATCCAACTTCCAGCCCAGCTTCCAACCCAACTTTCAACCCAACTTCCAATCCAACTTCAAACCCAAATTCAAACCCAAGTTCCAACCCAACTTCCAACCCAACATCCAACCCAACTTCCAAGCGAACTTCCAATCCAACCTCCAATCCAATTTCCAACCCAAATTTCATCCCAACTTCCATCCAAACTTCCATCCCAACATCCAACCCAACATCTAACACAACTTCCAACCCAACTTCCAACCCATCTTCTAATCAAACTTCTAGCCCATCTTCCAATCCAACTTCCATCCCACCTTCCATCACAACTTCCAACCCGACTTCCAACCCAGCTTCCAACCCAAATTTCAGCCCAACTTCCAGCCCTATTTCCAACCCAACTTCCAACCCATCTTCTAATCAAACTTCTAGCCCATCTTCCAATCCAACTTCCATCCCACCTTCCATCACAACTTCCAACCCGACTTCCAACCCAGCTTCCAACCCAAATTTCAGCCCAACTTCCAGCCCAATTTCCAACCCTACTTCCAACATACCTTCCAACCCAGCCTCCAACCAAACTTTCAGCCCAACTTCCAACCCAACTTTCGGCCCAACTTTCAACCCAACTTCCAACCAAACTTCCAACCCAACTTCCAACCCTACTTCCAACATACCTTCCAACCCAGCCTCCAACCAAACTTTCAGCCCAACTTCCAACCCAACTTTCGGCCCAACTTTCAACCCAACTTCCAACCAAACTTCCAACCCAACTTCCATCCCATCTTCCATCCCAATTTCCAACCCAGCTTCCAACCCAACTTCCAATCCAACTTCTAACCGAACACCCAACCCAACTTCCAACCAAACTTCCAATCAAACTTCCAATCCAACTTTCATCCCAACTTCCATCCCAACTTCCATTTCAACTTCCAACCCATCTTCCAACCCAACTTCCAACCCCACTTCCAACCCAACTTCCAACCCAATTTCCAACCCAACTTTCGACCCAACCTCCAACCCAACTTCCAATCCAACTTCCATCCCAACTTCCAACCCAACTTCCCATCCAACTTCCATCCCAATTCACAACCCAACTTCCATCCCAACTCCCTACCCAACTTCCCACCCAACTTCCAACACCAACTTCCAACCCATCTTCCAACCCTACTTCCAACCCAACTTCCAACCCAACTTCCAACCAAACTTTGAACACTACTCAAAACACAACTTTCAACCCAACTTCCAACCCAACTCCCAACCCAACTTGCAACCTCAATTCCATTCCACCCTCCAATCCAACTTCCAACCAAGCTTCCAACCCAGCTTCCAACCCAATATCCAACCCAACTTCCAACCCCACTTCCAACTGAACATCAAACCCAACTTCCAATCCAACTTCCAACCCAACTTCCATCCCAACTTCCATCCCAGCTTCCAACCCAACTTCCAACCCAGCTTCCACCCCAATTCCAACCCAACTTCCAACCCAACTTCCAGCCCAACTTCCAATCCAGCTTCAAACCCAACTTCCAACCCAACTTCGAGCCCAACGTCCAAGACAAAATCCAACCCAACTTCCAACCCACCTTCCAAAATATCTTCCAACCCAACTTCCAACCCAACTTCCATCCCAACTTCCATTCCAACTTCCAAACCAACTTCAAACCCAACTTCCAACCCAACTTCCAACCAAATTTCCAACCCAACTTTCAGCCCAACGTCCAACCCAACTTCCAACCCAACTTCTAACCCAATTTCCAATCCAAAATCCAACCCAACTTACAACCCAACGTCCAACCCAACTTCCCATCCACCTTCTAACCGAACGTCCAGCCCAACTTCCAGCCGAAATTCCAACCCAACTTCCAACCCAACTTGCAACTCAACTTTTGACCCAACGTCCAACACAACTTCCAGCCCAACTTTCAACCCAACTTAAACCCCAGCTTTCAACCCAACTTCCAACCCAACTTCTAGCCCAATTTCCAACCCAACTCCCAGCCTAACTTCCAACCCAGCTTTCATCCTGGTTACCAACCCAGCTTCCAACCCAACTTCCAACCCAACTTCCAATCCAAATTCCAACCCAACTTCTAACCCAACTTCCAACCCAGCTTCCAGCCCATCTTCCAACCCTACTTCCAGCCCAACTTCCAACACAACTTCCAATCCAACTTTCAACACAACGTAAAACCCAACTTTCAACCCAACTTCCAACCCAAGTTCCAATCCAACTTCCAACCCAACTCCCAAACCAACTTCCAACCCAACTTTAATCCCACCCTCCAACCGAACTTCCAACCCAACCTCCAACTGAACTTCCAACCCGACTTCCAACCCGACTTTCATCCCAACTTCCAACCCAACTTCCAACATAACTTCCAACCAAAATTCTAACCCAACTTCCAGCCTAGCTTCCAGCCCAAATTTAAACACAACTTCCAACCCAACATCCAACCCAAATTCCAACCCAACTTCCAACCCAACTTCGAAACCAACTTCCAACCCAACTTCCAACCCAACTTCCAACCCAACTTCCAACCCAACTTCCGACCCAATTTCATCCCAACGTAAAACCCAACTTTCAACCGAGCTTCCAACACAACTTCCAACCCAACTTTCAACCCAACTCCCAACCCAGCTTCCAACGCAATACCATCCCACCTTCCAATCCAACTTCTAACCCAGCTTCCAACCCAGCTTCCAACCCAAATTCCGACCCAACATCCAAGCCAACGTCCAACCCAACTTCCACTCCAACTTTCATCGCAACTGCCAACCCAACTTACATCTAAACTTCCAACCCAACTTCTAACCCAATTTCCAACCCAATTTCCAACCCAACTCTGAGCCCAATCTCCAACCCAGCTTTCGGCCCAACCTTCAACCCAACTTTCAACAAAACTCCCAACCCAACTTCCAACCCAACTTTCAACCCAACTCCCAACCCAACTTCCAACCCAACTTCCATCCCACCTTCCAGTCCAAATTCCAGCCCAGCTTCCATCACAACTTCCAACCCAACGTCCAACCCAACTTCCAGCCCATCTTCCAACCCAACTTCCATCCCACCTTCCATCACAACTTCCAACCCAACTTCCAACCTAACTTCCAACCCAAATTTCTGCCCAACTTCCAACCCAAATTTCAACCCAACTTCCAACCTACCTTCCAACCCAGCCTCCACCCCAGCGTTTAGCCCATTTTCCAATCCAAGTTTCAATCGACCTTTAATCCCAACTTCCATATCAACTTCCATCCCAAATTCTAACCCATCTTCCAACCCAGCTTCCAGCCCAGCTTCCAACCCCAGTTCCAACCTAACTTCCAACCAAATTTCCAACCCAACTTTCAACCCAACCTCCAACCCAACTTCCAACCCAACTTCCATTCCAACATCCAACCCCACTTCCCATCCGACTTCCAACTAAAGTCACAACCCAAATTCCATCCCAACTTCCAACCAAACGTCCCACCCAACTTCCAACCCAACTTCCAACCCATCTTCCGACCCTACTTCCAACCCAACATCCAACCCAACTTCCAACCCAACTTTCAACACAACTCAAAACACAACTTTCAACCCAACTTCCAACCAATCTTCAAATCCAACTTCCAACCCAACTCCCAACCCAACTTCCAACCCAACTTCCATTCCACCTTCCAATCCAACATCCAACCCAGCCTCCAACCCAGCTTCCAACCGAACATCCAACCCAACTTCCAACCCAACTTCCAACCGAACATCAAACCCAACTTCCAACCCAACTTTCAACCGAACATCCATCCCAGCTTCCATCCCAACCTCCAACCGACCTTCCAACCCAACATCCAACCCAACTTCCGACCCCACATCCAACCCAACGTCCAGCCCAACTTCCAACCCAACTTCAAATCGAACTTCCAACCCTATTGTAGCCCAACTTCCAACCCAAATTCCAACCCAACACTCAACCCAACTTCCAACCCAACTTCCAACCCAGCTTCCAAAGCAACTTACAACCCAACTTCCAACCCAACCTCCATCCCAAATTCCATCCCAACTTCGAACCCAAATTCCAACTAAACTTCCAACCCAACTTCCAACCCAATATCCAACCCAACTTTCAACCCAACTTCCACCCCAACTTCCAACCCAACTTCCAACCCAACTCCTACCCAAGATCCAACCCATCCTACAAACCAACGTCCAATCCAACATCCAATCCAACTTCCAACCCAACTTCCAGCCCAACTTCCAACCCAAATTCCAGCCCAACTTCCAACCCAACGTCCAACTCAACTGTTGACCCAACTTCCAACCCAACTTCCAACCCAACTTTCAACCTAACTTAAACCCTAGCTTTCAGCCCAACTTCCAACCCAACTTCTTGCCCAACTTCCAACCCAACTCCCAGCCCATCTTCCAACTCAACTTCCAACCCAGCTTCCAACCTAGTTACCAACCCAACTTCCAACCCAACTTCCAACCCAACTTCCAATCCAAATTCCAACCCAACTTCCAACCCAGCTTCCAATCCATCTTCCAACCCTACTTCCAACCCAACTTCCAACTCAACTTCCAACCCAACTTTCAACACAACGTAAAACCCAGCTTTCAACTCAACTTCCAACCCAACGTCCAATCCAAAATCCAACCCAACACCCAAACCAACTTCCAATCCAACTTCCATCCCACCTTCCAACCGAGCTTCTAACCCAACCTCCAACTGAACTTCAAACCCCACTTCCATCCCAGCTTCCATCCCAAGTTCCAACCCAACTTCCAACACAACTTCAAACCCAATTTCCAACCCAACTTCTAGCCCAGCTTCCACCCCAACTTAAAACCCAACTTCCAACCCAACTTCCAACCCAAATTCAAACCCAACTTCCAACCCAACTTCCAAACCAGCTTCCGACCCAAGTTCCAACCTAACTTCCAACCCAACTTCCAACCCAACTTTCAACCCAACATCCAACCCAACTTCCAACCCAACTTCCATCCCAACTTCCAACCCCACTTCCCATCAAACTTCCAACCGAACAAACAACCAAACTTCCATCCCAGCTTCCAACCCAACTTCCCACCCAACTTTAAAACCAAATTCCAACCCATCTTCCAACCCTACTTCCAACCCAACTTCCAACCCAACTTCCAACCCAACGTTCAACACAACTCAAAACACAACTTTCAACCCAACTTCCAACTAAACCTCAAATCCAACTTCCAACCCAACTCCCAACCCAACTTCCAACCCAACTTCCATTCCACCTTCCAATCCAACACCCAACCCAGCTTCCAGCCAAGCTTCCATCCAAACATCCAACCCAACTTCCAACCCAACTTCCAACCGACCATGAAACCTAGCTTCCAATCCAACATTCAACCCACCTTCCATCCAAACTTCCATCCCAACCTCCAACGCGACTTGCAACCCAACTTCCAACCCAACTTCCGACCCAACTTCCAACCCAACGTCCAGCCCAACTTCCAACCCAACTTCAAACCCAACTTCCAACCCAACTTCCAGCCCAACTTCCAACCCTATTCCAACCTAACACTCAATCCAACTTCCAACCCAACTTCCAACCCAACTTAAATAACAACTTCCAATCCAACCTCTTACTCAACTTCCATCCCAACTTCCATCCCAACTTCCAACCCAAATTCCAACTTAACTTCCAACCCAACTTCCAATCGAATTTCCAACCATACTTTCAACCCAACTTCCAACCCAACTTCCAGCCCAACTTCCAACCCAACTCTTATCCAAACTCCAGCCCATTTTACAACCCAATGTCCAACCCAGCTTCCAATCCAACTTCCAACCCAACTTCTTGCCCAACTTCCAACCCAAATTCCAACCCAACTTCCAACCCAACTTCCAACTCACCTTTTAACCCAACTTCCAACCCAACTTTCAAGCCAACTTAAACCCCAGCTTTCAACCCAACTTCCAACCCAACTTCTGACCCAACTTCAAACCCAACTCCAAACCCATCTTCCAGCCCAACTTCCATCCCACCTTCCAATCCAACTTCCAGCCCAGCTTCCAACCCAGTTACCAACCCAACTTACAACCCAACTTCCAACCCAACTTCCAATCCAAATTCCAACCCAACTTCTAACCCAACTTCCAACCTAGCTTCCAACCCCACTTCCAACCCCACTTCCAACCCCACTTCCAACTCAACTTCCAATCCAACTTTCAACACAACGTAAAACCCAAGTTTCAACCCAACTTCCAACCCAACTTCCAATCCAACTTCCAACCCAACACCCAAACCAACTTCCAACCCACCCTCCATCCCACCTTCCAACCGAACTTCTAACCCAACCTCCAACTGAACTTCCAGCCCGACTTCTATCCCAACTTCTATCCCAACTTCCAACCCAGCTTCCAACACAATTTCCAACCCGTCTTCCAACCCAACTTCCAGCCCAGCTTCAAGCCCAACTTTAAACCCAACTTCCAACCCAACTTCCAACCCAAATTCAAACCCAACTTCCAACCCAACTTCCAAACCAGCTTCCAACCAAACTTCCAACCAAATTTTCAACCCAACTCCCAACCCAGGTTCCAACACAACTTTATCCCACCTTCCAATCCAACTTCCAACCCAGCGTCCAACCCAGCTTCCAAATCAAATTCCGACCCAACATCCAAGCCAACTTCCAACCCAACTTCCAATGCAACTTCCAACCCAACTTCCATCTAAACTTCCAACCCAACTTCCAACCCAACTTCTAATCCAATTTCCACCCCAATTTCCAACCCAACTCTCAGCCAAATCTCCGACCCAGCTTTCAACCCAACTTTGAACCCAACTTTCAACCAAACTTCAAACCCAACTTCCAACCCAACTTCCATCCCACCTTTCAGTCGAGCTTCTAACCCAGCTTTCTAACCCATCTTCCAACACAACTTCCAACCAAACTTCCATCTTAACTTCCATCCCAACTTCCAACACAACTTCCAACACAACTTCCAACCCAACTTCCAACCCAACATCCAGCCCAACTTCCCACCCAACTTCAAACCCAACTTCCAATCCCACTTCCAACCGAATTTCTAACCCAACTTCCAACCCAACTTCAACCTCAACTTCCATCCCAATGTCCAACCCAACTTCCAACCCAACTTGCAACCCAACTCCCAACTCAACTTCCAACCCAACTTTCAACACAGCCTCCAACCCAACTTTCAACCCAACTTCCATCCCAATTTTGATCCCAACATTCAACCCTACTTTCATCCCAACTTCCAACCCAACTTCTAACCCAACTTCCCACCCAATTTCCAACCCAACTTTCAACCCAACTCCCAACCAAGTTTCCAACCCAATGTCCAACACAACATCCAACCCAACTTCTAACACAACGTCAAGCTCAAGTTCCAACCCAACTTCCATCCCAGCTTCCATCACAACTTGCAACCCAACTTCCAACCCAACTTCCAACCCAATTCCCAACCCAAAATTCAGCCCAAATTCCAACCCAACTTCCAGCCCAACTTCCACCATAGCGTCCAACCCAGCCTCCAACCCACCTTTCAACCGAATTTCCAACCCAACTTCCGACCCAACTTTCAACCCAACTTCCAACCCAACTTCCAACCCACCTTCCATCCCATCTTCCATTCGAATTTCAATCCAACTTCCAATCAGCTTCCAACCCAACTTCTAACACAACATCCAACTCAAGTCCCAACATAACTTCCAATACAACTTCCAACCCAACTTCCAACCCAACTTTCATCCCAACTTCCATCCCAACTTCCAACCCAACTTGCAACCCAACTTCCAACCCAGCTTCCAACCCAACATCTAACCCAACTTCCCGCCCAGCTTCCAACCCAACTTCCAACCCAATTTCCAACCCAACTTCACACCCAACTTTCAACCCAACTTCCATCCCAACTTCCAACCCAACTTCCATCGCAATTTCCATCACAATTTCCAACCCAACTTCCAACCCAGCTTGCAACCCAACGTCCAACCCAACTTCCAACCCAAATAGCAACCCAACTTCCAACCCAACTTCCAACCCAAATTCCAACCCAGCTTCCAAACCAGCCATCAACCCAATTCTCAGCCTAACTTCCAACTCAACTTCCAACCCAACTTCCAACCCAATTTTCAAGCCAACTTCTAACCCAAATACCAACCCAGCTTCCAACCCAACTTCTAACGCATCTTTTAATCCAACTTCTAAGCCAATTTCCAGCCCAACTTCCAGCCCAATTTCCAACCCAACTTCCAACCCAACTTCCAACCCAAGATCAAACCAAACTTCCAAACCAACTTCCAGCCCAACTTCCATCCCAACTTTGAACCCAACATCCAACCCCACTTCAGTCCCAACTTCCAACCCAACTTCCAACCCAACTTCCAACTCAGCGTCCAACCCAACTTCCAACCCAACATACAACCGAGCTTCCAGCCAAGCTTCCAACCCAACTTTCAACCCAGCTTACAACCAAACTCCCAGCCCCTCTTCCAACCCAACTTCCAACCCAACTTGTAACCTAACTTCCCACCCAACTTCCAACCCAACTTTCAACCAAACGTCCAACCCAACTTTCAACGCAACTTTCAACCCAACTTCCAACACAAAATCTGACACAACAGCCAACCCAACTTCCAACCCAACTTCCAATCCAAATTTCAACTTAATTTCCAGCCCAAATTTCATACCAACTGCCATCCCAACTTCCATCCCAACATCCAACCCAACTTCCAACCCAACTTCCTACCCAACTTCCAACCCAAATTCTAACCCAACTTCCTACCCAACTTCCAATACAACTTCCATCCCACTTTCCATCACAAATTCCAGCTCAATTCCAACCTAGCTTCCAACCCAGTTTCCAATCCAACTTTCAACCCAGCTGCCAACCCAACTTCTGACCCAAGTTTCCACCCAGCTTCCAACCCAACTTCCAACCCAACGTCCGTCCCATCTTCCATCCCACTTTCCAGCCCAACTTCCAACCCAACTTCCAATCCCAACATCCAACTCAACTTCAAGCCTAGCTTTAATCCAACTTCCAACCCAACATCCAACCCAACTTTCATCCCAACTTCCATCCAACCTTCCACCCAAACTTCCAACCCAACATCCAACCAAACGTCGCACCCCACTTCCAACCTACCTTCCAACCCAACTTCCAACCCAACATCCAACACAACTTCCAACCCAACATCCAACACAACTTCCAACCCAACTTCCATCCCAACATCCAAGCTAACTTCCCATCCAACTTCCAACCCAACTTACAACCCAACTTCCTTCCCAACTTCGAACTCAACTTCCCACCCAACTTCTAGCCAAACATCCAACCCAACTGCCAGCCCAACTTCCAACCCAACTTCCATCCCAACTTCCAACCCAAATTTTCATCCAACTTCCAACCCAAATTTCAACCCAACTTCCATCCCAACTTCCAAACCAACTTCCCATCCAACTTCCAGCCCAACTTACATCCCAACTTCCAATACATCTTCAAACCCAACTTCCAACCCAACTTCCAACCCAACTTCCAACCCAACTTCCAGCCCAATTTCCAACCCCACTTCGAACCCAACTTCCAACCCAACTTCCAACAAAACCTCCAACCAAGCATCCAACCCAACTTCAAACCCAACTTCCAACCCAACTTCAAACTCAACTTCCAACCCGACTTCCAACCCAACTTCCAACCCAACTTCCAACCCAACTTCCGTCATAACTTCCATCCCAACTTCCATCCCTACTTCCAACCCAACTTCCAACCCAACTTCCACCCCAACTTCCAGCCCAATTTCCAACCCAACTTCAAACCCAGCTTCCAACCCAACTTCCAACCCAACATCTAACCCAAATTCCAATCCAACTTCCAGTCCAACTTCAAACCCAACTCCTAAGCAAAGTTCCAACCCAGCTTCCAACCCAACTTCCAACCCAACATCTAACCCAAATTCCAATCCAACTTCCAGTCCAACTTCAAACCCAACTCCTAAGCAAAGTTCCAACCCAACATCGAACATAACTTCCAACCCAACTTCCAATCCAACTTCGAACCCAACTTCCAACCCAACTTCCATCCCAATGTCCATCCCATCTTCCATCCCAACTTCCAACCTAACTTCCAACCCAACTTCCAATCCAAATTCTTAACCAACTTCTAACCCAACTTCTAGCCCAACTTCCAACCCAACTTCCAACTCAATTTCCAACCCAACTTCCAACCCAACTTCCAATCCAACATCCAACCCAACTTCCAACCCAACTTCCAATCCAATTTCCATCACAACTTCCAACCCAACTTCCAACCCAACTTCGAACCCAACTTCCAACCAAAAATCCAGCCTACGTTTCAACCCAACTTTCAACCCAACTTCCAACCCAACATCCAACCCAACTTCCAAACCATCTTCCAACTCAAATTCCAATCCAACTTCCATTCCAACTTCAAACCCAACTTCCAACCAAAGTTCCAACCCAGCTTCCAACCCAACTTCCAACCCAACTTCCATCCCCACTTCCAACCCAACTTCCAATCCAACTTCCAACCAAACGTCCAACCCAACCACAAACCCAACTTCCAACCAAATTTCCATCCCAACTTCAAACCCAACTTCCCATCCAACTTCCAAATCAACGTACAACCCAACTTCCATCCCAAGTTCCATCCCAACTTCCAGCCCAACTTCCAACCCAACTTTCAACCCAACTTCCAATCCAACTTCCAGCGCAACTTCCATCCCAACATTGAACCCAACATCCAACCCATCTTCCGTCCCAACTTTCAACCCAATATCCAACCCTACTTCCAACTCAGTGTCCAACCCAGCTTCCAACCCAACTTCCCACCAAACTCTCAACCCAACTCCCAATCCAACTTCCAACCAAGCTTCCAACCCAGCTTCCAGCCCAACTTCCAGCCCAAATCCCATCCCATCTTCCGACCCAACTTCCAACCAAACTTCTAACCCAACTTCCCAATCAATGTCCAACCCAACTTTCAACCCAACTTCCAACCCAACTTTCAACCGAACTTCCAACCCAACTTCCAACCCAACTTTCAGCCAAAGTTCCAACCCAACTTCCAACCCAACTTCCAGTCCAATATACAACCCAACTTCCAACCCAACTTCCAATCCAGCTTCCAACCTGATTTCCAACCGAAAGTTCATCCCAACTTCCATCCCAACTTCCAACCCAACTTCCAAACCAACTTCCAAACCAACTTCCAACCCAAATTTCGACCCAACTTCCAACCCAACTTGCAACCCAACATCGAACCCAACATCCAACCCAACTTCCAACCCAACCTCAAACTCAACTTCCAACCCAACTTCCAACCCATCTTCCAACCCAACTTCCAACCCAACTTCCATCCCAACTTCATCCCAACTTCCATCCCAAATTCCAACCAAATTTCCAACCCAACGTCCAGCCCAACTTCCAACCCAACTTCCAGCCCAACTTCCAACCCAACTTCCAACCCAACTTCCAACCCAACTTCCAACCCAACTTCCAACCCAACTTCCAACCCAACTTCCAACCCAACTTTCAACCCAACTTCCAACCCAACTTCCAACCCAACTTCCATCCTAACTTCCATCCCATCTTCCATCCCAACTTCCAACCCAACTTCCAACCCAACTTCCAACCCAACTTCCTACCCAACTCATAGTCCAACTTCCAACCCAACGTCCAACCCAATGTCCAACCCAACTTCCAACCCTACTCCAAACCCATTTTCCAACCCAAATTCCTACCCAACTTCCATCCTAGCTTCCATCACAACTTCCAACCCAACTTCCAACCCAACTTCCAACCCATCTTCCAGCCCAAAATCCAGCCCAGCTTTCAAACTGACTTTCAACCCAACTTCCAACCCAACTTCCAACCCAGCTTCCATCCCAACTTCTAACCCAAATCCCAATCCAACTTCCAGTCCAACTTCAAACCCAGCTTCCAACCAAAGATCCAACCCACCCTCGAGCCCAACTTTCAGCCTAACTTCCAACCCCATTTCCAACCCAACTTCCAACCCAAATTCGAACCAAACTTCCAACCCAACCGCCAACCCAACTTCCAACCCAAATTCCAGCCCAACTTCCCATCCAACTTCTAACCCAACTTACAACCCAGCTTCCATCCCAACGTCCAACCCAACTTCCCACCAAACTTTCAACCCAACTTCCAACCCAACTACCATCCCAACCTCCAACCCAACTTCCAACCCAACTTCCAACCCAAATTCTAACCCATCTTTTAATCCAACTTCTAAGCCAACTTCCAGCCCAACTTATAGCCCAACTTCCACCCCAACTTCGAACAAAACTTCCAACCCAACGTCCAACCCAAGTTCCAACCCAGCTTCCAGCCCAACTTCCATCCAAACTTTGAGCCAAACATCTAAGCCAACTTCCATCCCACCTTCCAACCCAACTTTCAACCCAACTTTCAACCCATATTCCAACCCAATTTCCAACAGAGCTTCCAACCCAAGTTCCAACCCCGCTTCCAAACCAGCCATCAACCCAACTTTCAGCATAACTTCAAACCCAACTTCCAACCCAACTTCCAATCCAACTTCCAGCCCAAATTCCCATCCCACTTCCAATCCAACTTCCAACCCACCTTCCAACCCAACTTTCAACCCAACCTCCAACCCAACTTCCAACCCAACTTCCATCCCAACTTCCAACCCAACTTCCCATCCAACTTCCAGCCCAACTTACAATCCAACTTCCATTTGAACTTCCAACCCAACTTCCCACCCAGCTTCAAACCCAACTTCCAACCCAACTTCCAGCCCACCTTCCAACCCAACTTCATTCCCACCCTCCAACCAAACTTATCATCCAAATTCCAATCCAAATTATAACCCAAGTTCCATCCCAACTTCCAACCCAACTTCCCATCCAGCTTCCAACCCAACTTCCAACCCTACTTCCAATCCAACTTCAAACCCAACTTTAACCAAACATCCAACCCAACTTCCAACCCCACTTCCAACCCAACTTCCAACCCAGCTTCCAACGCAACTTTCGACCCAACTTCCATCCCAACTTCCAACCCAACTTTCAACCCAACTTCCAGCCCAACTTCCAACCCAACTTCTAACCCAACTTCAAACCCAACTTTCAACCCAGCTTCCAACCCAACTTCCAACCCAACCTCCAACCCAACTTCCAACCCAACTTCTAACCCAACTTCAAACCCAACTTTCAACCCAGCTTCCAACCCAACTTCCAACCCAACCTCCAACCCAACTTCTAACCCAAATTCCAATCCAACTTCCAGTCCTTCTTAAAACCCAACTTCCAACGAAAGTTCCAGCCCAATTTCCAACCCAACTTCCATCCCCACTTCCATCCCATATTCCAATTCAACTTCCAACCCAACTTCCTACCCAATTTCCTACCCAACTGTTAGCCCAACTTCCAACCCAACATCCAACTTAATTTCCAACCCAAAATCATACCAAACTTTCTACATAACTTCCAACCCAACTTCATAACCAACTTCCATCCCAACATCCATCACAACTTCCAACCCAACTTCCAACCCAACTTCCAACCCAACTTCCAACCCAAAATCCAACCCAACTTTCTACATAACTTCCAACCCAACTTCCAACCCAACTTCCATCCCCACTCCAAACCCAACTTCCAACCCAAATTCCAACCAAACTTCCAACCCCACCGCCAACCCAACTTCCAATCCAACTTCCATCTCAACAACCAAACCATCTTCCCATCCAACTTCCAACCCAACTAACACCCAAACTTCCATCCCAACTTCTAACCCAACTTCCCACCCAACTTCCAACCCAACTTCCAACCCAACTTTCAACCCAACTTCCAGCCCAACTTCCAACCCAACTTCCAACCGAACTTCCAACTCAACTTCCAACCCAACTTTCAACCCAACTTCCAGCCCAACTTCCAACCCAACTTCCAACCGAACTTCCAACTCAACTTCCAACCCAACTTCCAACCCAACTTCCAGCCCAACTTCCATCTGAACTTTGAGCCCAACATCTAACCCAACTTCCATCCCAACTTCCAACCCAACTTCCAACCCAACTTCCCACCCAACTTCCATCCCAACTTCCAACCCAGCTTCCATCTCAACTTCCAATCAACTTACAGCCCAACTTCCAACCCAACATCAAATCCCACTTCCAACCCAACTTCCAACCCAACTTCCTACCCACCTTCTAACCCAAATTCCAATCCAAATTCCAGTCCAATTTCAAACCCAACTTCCAACCAAAGTTCCAACCCATCTTCCAACCCAACTTCCAGCCCAATTTCCATCCCCACTTCCAATCCAGCTTCCAACCCAACTTCCACCCAAACCTTCCAATACAACCATCAACCCAACTTCCAACCCAACTTCCATCCCAACTTCCGACCTAACTTCCCATCCAAAGTGCAACCCAACTTTCAACCCAACTTCCATCCCAACTTCCAACCCAATTTACCACCCAACTTCCAACCCAACTTCCAACCCAACCACCAACCCAACTTCCAACCCAACTTCCAACCGTACTTCCAACCCAACTTCAAACCCATCTTTCAAGCCAACTTCTAAGCCAACTTCCAACCCAACTTCCAGCCCAACTTCCAATCCAACTTCCAACCCAATTTCCAACCCAGCTTCCAACCCAGCTTCCAACCGAACTTCCAGCCCAACTTCCATGCCGACTTTGAACCCAACATCCAACCGACTTCCATCCTAACTGCCAACCCAACTTCCATACTAACTTCCAACTCAGTGTCCAGCCCAGCTTCCAACAAAACTTCCCACCCAACTCCCAACCCAACTTCCAACCCAACTTCAAACCCAGCTTCCAACCCAGCTTCGAACCTAGCTTCCAACCCAACTTACAACCCAACTCCCAATCCATCTTCCAACCCAACCTCCAACCCAACTTCTAACCGAACTTCCCACCAGACTTCCAGCCCAACGTTTAACCCAACTTTCAACCCAACTTCCAACCCAACTTCCAGCCCAATCTCGGCCCCGACATCCAACCCAACTTCCAACCCAACTTCAAATCCAACTTCCATCCCAATTTCCAACCAAAATTCAATCCCAACCTCCGTCCCACCTTCCATCCCAACTTCCAACCCAACTTCCAACCAAACTTCCAACCAAACTTCCAACCCACCTTCTAACCCAACTTCCAGCCCAACTTCCAACACAACTTCCATCCCACCTTCCATCACAACTTCGAACCCAACTTTCAACCAAACTTCCATCCAAATTCCGACCCAACTTCCAACCCAAATTCCAACCCAATTTCCAACCCATCTTCCAGCGCAACTTCCAACCCAAATTCCATCCCAACTTCCAACCCAACTTATCATCCAGCTTCCAACCCAACTTACAACCCAACTTCCATCCCAACTTCCAACCCTACTTCCCATCAAACTTCCAACCCAACTTCCAACCCAACTTCCAACCTAACTTCCATCCCAACTTCCAACCCAACTTCCAACCCAACTTCAAACTCAACTTCCAACCCAACTTCCAACCCAACATCCAACCCAACTTCCAACCCCACTTCCAACACAATTTCCAACCCAACTTCCAGCCCAACTTCCAACCCAAAATCCAGCCCAACTTCCAACCCAACTTCCAACCCAACTTCCGACCCAACTTCCAACCCAACGTCCATCCCAACTTCCATCCCAACTTCCAACCCGACTTCCAACCAAACTTCCAGCCCATATTCCAACCCAACTTCCAACCAAACTTTCAACCCAACTTCCAACCCAGCTTCCAACCCACCTTCCAAGCCAACTTCCAACCAAGCTTCCAACCCAACTTCCAACCCAGCTTCCAACCCAACTTCCAACCCGACTTCCAATCCATCTTCCAACCCAACCTCGAACCCAACTTCCAACCCAACGTCCTACCCAACTTCTAATCCAACGTTCACACCAACTTCTGACCCAACTTCCAACCCAACTACAAACCAAACTTTTAACCCAACTCCCGTCCCAACTTTGAACCCAACATCCAACCCAACATTCAACCCAACTTCCAACCCAACTTCCAACCCAAATTTCAACCCATCTTCCAACCCAACTTCCATCCCAACTTCCAACCCAACTTCCAACCCAACTCCCATTCCAACTTCCAACCCAACTTACGACCCAACTTCCAATCCAACATCCAACCTAACTTCTTACCCAACTTCCAACCCAACTTCCAACCCACCTTCCAACCCACCTTCTAACCCAAATTCCAATCCAAATTCCAGTCCATCTTGAAACCCAGTTTCCAACCAACGTTCCAACCCAATTTCCAACCCAACTTCCAACCCAACTTCCATCCCCACTTTCAACCCAACTTCCAACCCAACTCCACCCAATCTTCCAGCCTAACCGCCAACCCAAGTTCCAACCTAGCTTCCAACCAGGCTTCCAACCCAACTTTCAACCCAACTTTCAACCCAAACTCCAACCCAACTTCCATCCCAACTTCCATCTCAACTTCCAACCCAACTTTGAACCCAGCTCCCAAACCACTTGCAACCCAACTTCCAATCAAACTTCCAACCCCAATTCCAACCAAAATTCCTACCCAACGTCAAACCTAATGTAAAACTGAACTTCCCACCCATATTCCGACCCAAAGTTAAAGCCAGCTTCCAACCCTACTTCCAACCCAACATCCAACCCAACTTCCAACCCAGCTTCCAGCGCCACTTTCAACCCAACTTCCACCCCAACTTCCAACCCAACTTTCAACCAATCTCCAGCCCAACTTTCTACCCAACTTCCATCCCATCTTTCAACCCAACTTCCATCCCAACTTCCAACCTAACTTCGAACCCAACTTCCATCCCAAAGTCCAACCCAGCTTTCAACCCAAATTCCAATCCAAAATCCAACCAAACCTTCAACCCAACTTCCAACCCAACTTCCAACCCAACATTTAACGTATATTCCAGCCCAACTTCCAACCCAAATTCCGACCGAACTTCCAGCTCAACTACCCAACTTCCAACCCAACTTCCAATCCAAATTCCAACCGAACTTCGAACCCAACTTCCATCTCAACTTCCATCCGAACTTCCAACCCAGTTTCAAACCCAACCTCCAACCCAACTTCCAACCGAATGTCCAACCCAACATTCAACCCAACTTCTAACCCAGCTTCCAACCCAACTTTCAACCCAATTTCCAACCGAACTTCTAACCAAACTTCCAACACAACTTCCAACCCTACTTTCAACCCAACTTCCAACCCAACTTCCATCCCTACTTCCATCCCAACTTCCAACCCAACTTCCAACCCAATTTCCAGCCCAACTTCCAACCTAACGTCCAACACAACTTCCAATCCTACTTCCAACTCAACTTCTAAACCAACTTCCATCCCAACTTCCATCCCAATTACCAACCCAACTTCCAACCCAACTTCCAACCCAACTTCCAACCGAACATCCAACTTAACTTCCAGCCCAACTTTGAACCCAACTTCCATCCTCCTTCCATCCCAACATAAACCCCAATTTCCAACCCAGTTTCGAACCCAACTTCCAACCAACCTTCCTTCCCAACTTTCAACTCAACTTCCAACCCAACTTCCAACCCAACTTTCAACCCAACTTCCAACCCAGTTTCGAACCCAACTTCCAACCAACCTTCCTTCCCAACTTTCAACTCAACTTCCAACCCAACTTCCAACCCAACTTCCATCCCAACTTTCAACCCTACTTTCAATCCAAACTCCAACCCAACTTCCAACCAAATGTTCAATGCAACTTCCAACGCAATTTCCAACCCATCTTCCAACCCAACTTCCAACCCAACTTCCAACCCAACCTTTAACCCAATTTCTAACCCAGCTTCCAACCCAAATTTCAACCCAGTTTCCAACCCAACTTCCAACCCAAATTCCAACAAAATTTCAACCAACTTCCAACCAACTTCCAACCCAACTTCCAACACAACTTGCAACCAAGCTTTCAACCCTACTTCCAACCCAACTTCCAACGCAAATTCCAACGAATCTTCCAACCAACTTCCAACCCAACTTCCAATCCCACTTCCAACCCAACATCCCACCCAACTTCCAACCCAACGTCCAACCCCAGTTCCAACACAGCTTTCAAGCCAACTTCTCGCCAAACTTCCAACCCAACTTCCAACCCATCTTCCATCCCAACTTCCAACCCAACTTTTACCCCAACTTCCAGCCCAACTTCCAACCAATCGTCCATCCTAACTTCCATCACAACTTCTAGCCCAACTTCAAACACAACTTCCAACCCAAGTTCCAGCCCACATTCAAACCCACATTCCAACCCAACTTCCAACCAAACTTCCAACGAAGTTCCAACCCAACTTCCAACCGAGCCTCCAGCCCACCTTTCAGCCCAACTTCAAACCCCCCATCTTCCAACCCAGTTTCCAACCCAATTTTCAACTCAACTTTCAACCCAACTTCCAATTCAACCTCCATCCCAGCGTCCATCCAAAACTTCCAACCCAACATCCAACCCAGTTTCCAACCCAACTTCCAACGAAACATTTAGCCCAACTTCCAGCCCAACTTCAAACAAATTAACTCAACGTCCAACCTGACTTCCAACCCAAATTCCAACAAACCTTCCAACCAAACTTCCAACCCAACATCCAAACCCTAACTTCCAGCCCATCTTTCAACCCAACTTCCAACCCAAATTCCAACCCAAATTCCAACCCAACTTCAAATACACCTTCAAACCCAAATTCCAACCCAACTTCCAACCAAACTTCCAACCTACATTGCAAGCCAACTTCCAACCCAACTTCCAACCCAACGTTCAACCCAACCTCCAACCTAACTTCCAACCCAACTTCCATCCCAACTTCCAACCCAGCTTCCCTTCCAACTTCCAACCCAACTTAGAATCCAACTTCCATCCAAATTTCCAACCCAGCTTCCAACCCAACTTCTGACCCAACTTCCAACCCTGTTTACAACCCAATTTCCAACCAAACTTCCATCCCAACTTTCAACCCTACTTCGAACCCAAGTTCCGTCCCTACTTCCAACCCAGCTTCCAACCCAACTTCCAACTCGACGTCCAACCCAAGTTCCAACCCAGCTTTCAATCCAGCTTTCAACCCAACTTCCAACCCAGCTTCCAACCAAACTTCCAACCCAACTTCCAACCCAGCTTCCGACCCAACTTCCAATCCAACTTCCAACCCAACTTTCAACCCAACTTCTAGCCCAACTTCCGACCCAACTTCCAACCATACTTCCAACCAAACTTCCAACCCAGCTTCCAACCCAACTGCGAACCCAATTTTTAGCCTAATTCCAACCCAACCTCCAACCCACCTTCCAACCAAACTTCCAACCAAACTTCCAATCCAAATTCCAACCCAAATACCAACCCAACTTACATCGCAACTTCAATCCCAACTTCCAACCGAACTTGCAACCCAACTTCTAACCCAACCTTCCAACCCAACTTCCATCCCAACTTCCATCCCAACTTCTAACCCAACTTCTAACCCAAATTCAAGCCCAAATTCCAGCCCAAATTCCAACCCAACTTCAAACAAAATATCCAACCAACTTCTAACCCATCTTTGGACCCATCATCAAACCCTACTTCCAGCCGAACTTCCAAACCAACCTTCCAACCCAACTTCCAAACCAACTTCCAACCCAAATTCCAACCCTATTTCCAACCCTTCTTCCAACCCAAGTTCCATCCCAAGTTCCATCCCAACTTCCATCCCAACATCCGAAACAACTTTCAGCCCAACTTCCAATCCAACTTCCAGCCCAACTTCCAACCCAGCTTCCAACCTAATTTCCAACCCCACTTCCAACCCAACTTCCAACCCAACTTCCTGCCCATTTTTCAACGCAACCTGGAACCAAACTTCCAACCCAGCTTCCATCCCAACATCCAACCCAACTTCCTATCAAACATCCAACCCAACTTAAAACTCAACCTCGATCCCAACTCGCAGCCCAACATCCAACCGAACTTCCAACCCAAATTCCAACCCAACTTCCAACCCAACTTCCAAGCCAACTTCCATCCCAACTTTCAACCCAACGTCCAGCCCAACTTCCATCCAAACTTCCAACCCAATTTCCAACCCAACTTCCAATTCAAATTCAATCCAAATTCCAACTCAACTTCCAATCCAACTTCAAACCCAACTTCCAACCAAACTCCCAACCCATATTCATACCCAACTTCCAACCCAACATTCAACTCAACTTCAAACACCACTTCCAACCCAACTTCCAACCCCACTTCCAACCCAAATTCCAACCCAACCTCCAACTCAACTTCCAACCCAACATCCATCCCAATGTCCAGCCCCACTTCCTATCAACCTTTCAACCCAGCTTACAACCGAACTTCCATCTCAACTTCCAACCCAACTTCCAACCCAACCTCCAACTCAACTTCCAACCCAACATCCATCCCAATGTCCAGCCCCACTTCCTATCAACCTTTCAACCCAGCTTACAACCGAACTTCCATCTCAACTTCCAACCCAACTTCCCACCCAACTTCAAACCCAACTTCCAAGCCAACTTCAACCCTAACTTCCAGCCCAACTTCCAACCCAGTTTCCATCCCAATTGTCAACCCAACTTCTAACCCAACTTACATCCAAACTTCCAACCCAACTTCCAACCCAACTTCAAACCCAACTTCCAAGCCAACTTCAACCCTAACTTCCAGCCCAACTTCCAACCCAGTTTCCATCCCAATTGTCAACCCAACTTCTAACCCAACTTACATCCAAACTTCCAACCCAACTTCCAACTCAATGTCCAACAAACTTCCAACCCAACTTCCAACCCAACTTCTAACCCAACTTCCAACCCAACTTCCAACCCAGCTTCCAACCCAACTTCCAACCCAATTTCAACACAACTTCCAATCCAACGTCCAACTCAACTTACAACACATTGTCCAACCATCCTTCCAGCCCAACGTCCAACCTAACATTCCAACCTGCTTCCAACCCAACTTTCAATCCAACTTCCAATCCAACCTTCAATCCAACTTCCAACCCAACTTCCAACCCAGCTTCCCGCCCAACATCCAGCCTAACTTCCAACCTAACATCCAATTCCACTTCCAACCCAACTTCCAACCCAACTTTCATCCCAACTTCCCTCCCAGCTTCCATCCCAACTTCTAACCCAACTTCCAGCCCAACTTCCAACCCAACCTTCAGCCCAGCTTCCAACACAACTTCCAACCCAATTCCAACCCACAGTCCAACCCAACTTTCAACCCAACTTCCAACCGAGCGTCCAACCGAGCCTCCAACCCAACTTTCAACCCAACTTCCAACCCAACTTCCAACCCAACTTCCAACCCAACTTCCAACCCAACTTCCATCCCAACTTCCGTCCCAAATTCCAACCCAACATCCAAAGGAACCCAGCTTCCAACCGAACTTCTAGCCCAACCTCCATCCGAACTTCCAACCCAACTTCCAACCCAACTTCCAACCAATCTTCCAACCCAAATTCCAACCCAACTTCCAATACAACTTCAAACCCAACTTCCCACCAACCTTCCAACCCAACTTCTAACCCAACTTTCAACCAAAATTCAAGCCCAAATTCCAGCCCAAATTCCAACCCAACTCCCAACAAGACATCCAACCCAACTTCTAACCCAAGTTCCAACAAAATTCCAACCCAACTTGCAACCCAACTTCCAACCCTACTTCCAACCCAACTCTCAACCGAACTTCCCAACCAACTTCTAACCCAACTTACAGCCCAACTTCCACCCCAAATTCCAACCCAACTTCCAAACCAGCTTCCAACCCAACTTTCAACCTAGCTTCCAACCCAAATTCCAACCTGGTTTCAACCTAACTTTCAACCCAACTTTCAACCCAACTTTCAACCCAAACTCCAACCCATCTTCCATCCCAGCTTCCATCCCAGCTTCCAACCCATTTTCCAACTCAACTTCCAACCCAAAATCCAACCAAACTTCAAACCTAACTTCCAACCCAACTTCCAGCCCCACTTCCAACCAAACTTCCCACCCAACTTCCAACCTAACATCCAACCCACTTTCGAACCCAACTTCCAATGGAACTTCCAACCCAGCTTCCAACCCTACTTCCAACCAAACTTCCAACCCATCTTCCAACCTAGCTTCCAACCCAACTTTCAACCCAACTTCCAGCCCAACTTCCAACCCAACTTTCAACCAAATTTCCAGCCCAACGTTGTACGCAAGTTCCATCCCAACTTCCAAACCAACTTCCATCCCAACTTCTAACCCATCTTCCAACCCAACTTCCATCCCAACGTCCAACCTTACCTCCAAACAAACTTCCAACCCAGCTTCCAACCCAACTTCCATCCCACCTTCCAACCCAACATGCAACTCAAGGTTCAACTGGACTTCCAACCCAATTCCAACCCAGCTTCCAACCCAACTTCCAACCCAACTTCCAACCCAAATTCCAGCTCAACTTCCAGCCCACCTTCCAGCCCAACTTCCAACCCAACTTCCCACCCAACTTCAAACCCATGTTCGAACCCAACTTCCATCTCATCTTCCATCTTAACTTCAAACCCAGTTTCCAACCCAACATCCAACCCAACTTCCAACCCAACTTCCCACCCAACTTCAAACCCATGTTCGAACCCAACTTCCATCTCATCTTCCATCTTAACTTCAAACCCAGTTTCCAACCCAACATCCAACCCCACTTCCAACCCAACTTCATACCAAAACTTCAATCCAACTTCTAGCCCAGCTTACAACCCAACTTTCAACCCAACTTCCAACCCAACTTCCAACCCAATTTCCAACCCAACATTGAACCCAAGCTCCATCCAACCTTCATCCCAACTTCCAACCCAACTTCATACCAAAACTTCAATCCAACTTCTAGCCCAGCTTACAACCCAACTTTCAACCCAACTTCCAACCCAACTTCCAACCCAATTTCCAACCCAACATTGAACCCAAGCTCCATCCAACCTTCATCCCAACTTCCAACCCAATTTCGAACCAAACTTTCAACACAACTTCCAACCCAACTTCCAACCCAAATTCCAACCCAACTTCCAACCCAGCTTCCAACCTAGCCTTCATTTCAGCTTCCAACCCAGCTTCCAACCAGGCTTCCATCCCAACTTTCAAACCAGCTTTCAACCCAAACTCCAACCCAACTTCCATCCCAACTTCTATCTCAACTTACAACCCAACTTTGAACCCAGCTTCCAACCCAACTTCCCACCCAACTTTCAACCCAAATTCCAACCCAACGTCCAACTTAAGTTCCAACCCAACTTCCAACCAAACTTCCAACCTAACTTCCAACCCAATTTCCAACCCCACTTTCAACCAAACTTCCTACCCAACTTCCAACCTAACGTACAACTCAACTTCCAACCCAACTTCCAACCCAACTTCAAACCCAACTTCCAACTCAACTTCCAACCCAACTTCCAACCTAACGTACAACTCAACTTCCAACCCAACTTCCAACCCAACTTCAAACCCAACTTCCAACTCTACTTCAAACCCAACATCCAACCCAACTTCAAACCCAGCTTCCCACCCAACTTTCAACCCAACTTTCAACCCAACTTCCAACCCAAATATCAACCAAACTTCCAGCCCAACTTTCTACTGAACTTCCATCCCAACTTCCAACCCAACTTCCATCCCAAGTTCCAACCTAACTTCGAACCCAAAATCCATTGCAAAGTCCAACCCAACTTGCAACCCAAATTCCAGCCCCAATTCCAACCCAACCTCCAACCCGACTTCCAACCCAACTTCCAACCCAACATTCAACCCAACTTCCAGCCCCACTTCCAACCCAACTTCCAACCCAATACCAACCCAACTTCCAGCTCAGCTTCCAACCCAACTTCCTACCAAACTTCCAACCCAACTTCCAACCCAAATTTCAACCCAACTTTGAACCCAACTTCTAGCCCAGCTTCCAACCCAACTTTCAACACAACTTCCAACCCAACTTCCAACCCAAGTTCCAACACAACTTCCAACCCAGCTTTCAACCCAACTTCCAACCCAACTTCCATCCCAACATCCATCCCAACTTCCAACCCAACTTCCAACCCAAGTTCCAACACAACTTCCAACCCAGCTTTCAACCCAACTTCCAACCCAACTTCCATCCCAACATCCATCCCAACTTCCAACCCGACTTCCAACCCAACTTTCAACCCAACTTCTTACCCAACTTCCAACCCATCTTCCAACCCAACTTTCAACCCAACTTCCAATCCAGCTTCCAACCAAACGTCCAACCCAACTTCCAACCCAGCTTCCGACCCAACTTCCAATCCAACTTCCAACCATACTTTCAACCAAACTTTCAACCCAGCTTCCAGCCCAGCTGCCAGCCCAATTTTTAACCCAATTCCAACCCAACCTGCAACCCACCTTCCAACAAAACTTCCAACCAAACTTCCAATCCAACTTCCAACCCAACTACGAACCCAACTTCCATCGCAGCTTCAATCCCAACTTCCAACAGAACTTGCAACCCAACTTCTAACCCAACCTTCGAACCCAACATCCAACCCAACTTCCATCCCAACTTCCATCCCAGCTTCTAACCCAACTTCCAACCCAAATTCAAGCTCTATTTCCAGCCCAAATTCCAGCCCAACTTCAAACAAAACATCCAACCCAACTTCTAAGCCAACTTTGGACCCAACATCAAACCCAACTTCCAACCGAACTTCTAAACCAACCTTCCAACCCAACTTCCAAACCAACTTCCAACCCGAATTCCAACCCTATATCCAACCCAACTTCCAGCCCAACTTCAAACAAAACATCCAACCCAACTTCTAAGCCAACTTTGGACCCAACATCAAACCCAACTTCCAACCGAACTTCTAAACCAACCTTCCAACCCAACTTCCAAACCAACTTCCAACCCAAATTCCAACCCTATATCCAACCCTACTTCCAACCCAAGTTCCATCCCAACTTCCATCCCAACTTCCATCCCAACATCCGACACAACTTTCAGCCCCACTTCCAACCCAACTTCCAGCCCAACTTCCAACTCAACTTCCAACCCAAATTCCAAGCCCACTTCCAACCCAACTTCCAACCCAAATTCCTTCCCGACTTTCAACGCAACCTCGAACCAAACTTCCAACCCAGCTTCCATCCCAACTTCCAACCCAACTTCCTATCCGACATCCAACCCAACTTACAACTCAACCTCCATCTAAACTTCCAGCCCAACATCCAACCGAACTTCCAACCCAAATTCCAACCCAACTTACAACCCAACTTCCAAGCCATCTTCCATCCCAACTTTCAACCCAACATCCAGCCCAACTTCCATGCAAACTTCCAACCCAACTTCCAACCCAACTTCCAATTCAAATTCAATCCAAATTCCAGCTGAGCTTCGAATCCAACTTCAAACCCAACTTCCAACCAACCGTCCAACCCATATTCCAACCCAACTTCCAACCCAACATTCAACTCAACTTCAAACACCGCTTTCAACCCAACTTCCAACCCCTCTTCCAACCCAAATTCCAACCCAACCTCCAACCCAACTTCCAACCTAACTTCCAACCGAACTTCCTACCTAACTTCCAACCCAATTTCCAACCCCACTTTCAACCGAACTTCCTACCCAACTTCCAACCTAACGTACAAGTCAACTTCCAGTCCAACTTCCAACCCCACTTTCAACCCAACTTCCAACTCTACTTCAAACCCAACATCCAACCCAATTTCAAACCCAGCTTCCCACCCAACTTTCAACCCAACTTCAAACCCAACTTCCAACCCAAATTTCAACCAAACTTCCAGCCCAACTTTCTACTAAACTTCCATCCCAACTTCCAACCCAACTTCAATCCCAAGTTCCAACCTAACTTCGAACCCAAATTCCATTGCAAAGTCCAACCCAACTTGCAACCCAAATTCCAACCCCAATTCCAACCCAACCTCCAACCCAACTTCCAACCCAACTTCGAACCCAAATTCCATTGCAAAGTCCAACCCAACTTGCAACCCAAATTCCAACCCCAATTCCAACCCAACCTCCAACCCAACTTCCAACCCAACTTCCAACCCAGCATTCAACCCAAATTCGAGCCCCACTTCCAACCCAACTTCCAACCCAACTTCAAACCCAACTTCCAGCTCAACTTCCAACCCAATTTCCTACCCAACTTCCAACCCAACTTCCAACCCAACTTCGAACCCAACTTCCATCTCAACTTCCATCCCAACTCTCAACCCAGTTTCCAACCCAACCTCTAACCCAACTTCCAACCCAACTTCCAACCCAACCTTCAACCCAACTTCTAACCCAGCTTCCAACCCAACTTTCAACACAACTTCCAACCCAACTTCCAACCCAACTTCCAACACAACTTCCAATCCAACTTTCAACGCAACTTCCAACCCAACTTCCATCCCAATATCCATCCCAACTTCCAACCCAACTTTCAACACAACTTCCAACCCAACTTCCAACCCAACTTCCAACACAACTTCCAATCCAACTTTCAACGCAACTTCCAACCCAACTTCCATCCCAATATCCATCCCAACTTCCAACCCAACTTCCAACCCAACTTTCAACCCAACTTCCAACCCAGCTTCCAACCAATCTTCCAACCCAACTTTCAACGAAATTTCCAACAAAACTTCCATTGCAACTTCCAACCCAACTTCCAACCCAACTTCCAACCCAACTTTCAACCCAACTTCCAACCCAGCTTCCAACCAATCTTCCAACCCAACTTTCAACGAAATTTCCAACAAAACTTCCATTGCAACTTCCAACCCAACTTCCATCCCAACTTCCAACCTAACTTTGAACCCAACTTCCATCCCAAAGTCCAACCCAAATTCCTACCCAAATTCCAATCCAAATTCCAACCCAACCTCCAATCCAACTTCCAACCCATTTTTCATCCCAACATTCAACCCAGCTTCCTGCCCAACTTCCAGCCCAACGTCCAACCCAACTTCCAACCCACCTTCCAACCCAACTTCCAGCTCAACTTCCAACCAAACTTACTACTCAAATTCCAACCCAACTTCCAACCCAACTTCCAACCCAACTTCCAACCCAACTTCCATCTCAACTTCCATCCAAACTTCCAACCCAACCTCCAACCCAACCTCCAACCCAACTTCGAACCCAACTTCCAACCCAACATTCAACCCAACTTCTAACCCAGCTTCCAACCCAACTTTCAACCTTGCTTCCAACCAAACTTCCAAACCAACTTCCAACAAAACTTCCAACCCAACTTTCAACCCAACTTCCAACCCAACTTCCATCCCAACTTCCACCCCAACTTCCAACCTAACTTCCAACCCGAATTCCAACCCAACTTCCATCCCAACTTCCAACCCATCTTCCAACCCAAGTTTAAAGGAAACTTCCAACCAAACTTCCAAATTAAAATCTAACCCCACTTCCAAACCAACTTCCTACCCAAGTTCCAACCCAGTGCCAACCCAACTTCCAACCCATCTTTCAACCAAACTTCCAGCCCAACTTCCAACCCAACGTCCAACACAACTTCCAACCCAACATACAACCAAACTTCCAACCCAACTTCCAACCCAGCTTCCAATCCAACTTATAACTCAACTTCTAGCCCAACTTCCATCCCAACTTCCATCCCAACTACCAAGCTTACTTGCAACCCAACTTCCAACCCAACTTCCAACCCAACTTCAAACCCAATTTCAAACCCAACTTGAAGCCCAACTTCCAACCTAACTTCCAACCCAGCGTTCAACCCAACTTCCAGCCCAACTTCAAACCCAACTTCCATCCTCCTTTTATCCCAACATCAAACCTGATACCCAACCCAATTTCCTACCCAACTTCCAAACCACATTCCAACCCAACTTTCAACCCAGCTTCCAAGTCAACTTCCAACCCAGCTTCCAACCCAACTTTCAGCCCAACTTTAAACCCAGACTCCAACCCAATCTCCAACCCAACTTCCAGCCCAACTTCCAACCCAACTTCCAACCAAACGTTCAATGCAACTTCCAACGCAACTTCAAACCTAACTTCCAACCCAACTTCCAACCCCACTTCTAACCCAACTTCCAGCCCAAATTTCAGCCCAATTTCTACCCCAGCTTCCAACCAACCTTTCAACCCAGTTTCCAACCCAACTTCCAACCCAGCTTCCAACACAACTTGCAACCCTAGCTTTCAACCCAAATTCAAACCCAACTTCCAACCCAACTTCCAACAAAACTTCCAACCAACTTCCAACCCAACTTCCAATCCCACTTCCAGCCCAACTTCCTACCAAACTTTCAACCCAACGTCCAACGCAACTTCCAACCCAGTTTCCAACCTAACTTCCAACCCAACCTTCAACCCAATTTTCAACCCAACTTCCAACCGAGCTTCCAACAAAACTTCCAACCCAACTTCCAACCCAGCTTTCGACCCAACTTCCAATCCAACTTCCAACCCGTCAACCCAACTTCTAGCCCAAAAGTCCGACCCAACATCCAACCATACTCGCAACCAAAGTTTCAACCCAGCTTCCAACCCAACTGCCAACCCAATTTTCAACCCAATTCCAATCCAACCTCCAACCCACCTTCCAACCTAACTTCCAACCAAACTTCCAATCCAACTTCCAACCCAACTACCAACCCAACTTCCATCCCAACTTCAATCCCAACTTCCAACCAAACGTGCAACCCAACTTCTAACCAAACCTTCCAACCCAACATCCAACCCAGGTTCCATCCTTACTTCAATCCCAACTTCCAACCCAACTGCCAACCCAAAGTCAAGCCCAAATTCCAGCCCAGATTCCAACCCAACTTCCAACAAAACATCCAACCCAACTTCTAACCCAACGTTCGACCCAGTATGAAATCCAACTTTCAACCCAACTTCCAAACCAGCCTTCCAACCCAACTTCCAACCCAACTTCCAACCCAACTTCCAACCCTATTTCACACCCTACTTCCAGCCCAACTTCCATCCCAACTTACATCCCAACTTCCATCCCAACTTCCAACACAACTTTCAGCCCAACTTCCAACCCAACTTCCAGCCCAACTTCCAACCCAACTTCCAACCCGAATTCCAGTCCCAATTCCAACCCAACTTCGAACCCAACTTCCAACCCAACTTTCAACCAAACCTCGAACCAAATGTCCAACCCAACTTCCATCCCAGCTTCCAACCCAACTTCCTATGCAACATCCAACCAAACGTACCACCCAACTTCCAACCCAACTTCCAAGCGAACTTCCATCCCAACTTCCAACCCATCTTCCATCCCAACTTTCAACCCAACGTCCAGCCCAACTTCCATCCAAACTTCCAACCCAGCTTCCAACCCAACTTCCAGTTCAAATTCAACCTAAATCCGAACCCAACTTCCAATCCAACTTCAAACCCAACTTCCAACCAAACTTCCTATCCAACTTCCAGCCCAACTTCAAAACCCAATATTCAACCCAACTTCAAACACCACTTCCAACCCAACTTCCAACCCAACTTCCAACCCAAATTCCAGCCCAACCTCCAACCCAACTTCCAACCCAACATCCATCCCAATGTCCAACCCAACTTCCCATCAACCTCCCAACCCAGCTTACAACCAACCTTCAATCTCAACTTCCAACCCAACTTCCCACCCAACTTCCAGCCCAACTTCCAACCCAACTTCAAACCCAACTTCCAACCCACCTACAAAGCTGACTTCCAACCCAACTTCCAACCCAACTTCCAACCTAACTTCCAACCCATCTTCCAGCCCAATTTCCATCCCAAATTTCAATCCAACGTCTAACAAAACTTACATCCCAACTTCCAACCCAACTTCCAACGCAATGTCCAACCAACTTCCAACCCAACTTCCAACCCAACTTCCAACCCAACTTCCAACCCAACTTCCAACCCAGCTTCCAACCCAACTTTGAACCCAACTTCCAACCCAACTTCCAATGCAACTTCCAACCCAACTTCCAACCCATTTCCCAACCCACCGTCCAACCCAATTTCCAACCCAACTTTCCGACCAGCTTCCAACCCAACTTTGAATCCAACTTACAACACAACCTTCAACCCAACTTCCAACCCAACTTCCAACCCAACTTCCAGCCCAACATCCAGCCTAACTTCCAACCCAACATCCAAATCCACTTCTTACCCAACTTCCAACCCAACTTTCATCCCAACTTCCCTCCCAACTTCCATCCCAACTTCTTACCCAACTTCCAGCGCAACTTCCAACCCAATATTCAGCCCAGTTTCCAACACAACTTCCAACCCAACTTGCAACCCAAATTCCAACCCAACTTCAAACCCAACTTCCAACCCAGCGTC
>SZWC01000194.1:161167-284210 GCA_023375785.1 Penium margaritaceum
AGTTTCCAACACAACTTCCAACCCAACTTGCAACCCAAATTCCAACCCAACTTCAAACCCAACTTCCAACCGAGCGTCTAACCAAGCCTCCGACCCAACTTTCAACCCAACTTCCAACTTCACTTCCAACCCAACTTCCAATCCAACTTCCAACCCAACATCCATCCCAACTTCCATCCCAACTTCCAACCCAACATCCAGCCTAACTTCCAACCAAGCTTCCAACCGACCTTCCAGCCCAACCTCCATCCCAACATCCAAACCAACTTCTAATCCAACATCCAACTTGACTTCCAACCCAATTTCCAACCCATCTTCCAGCCCAACTTCCAGCCCAACTTCCAATACAACTTCAAACCCAACTTCCAACCAACCTTCAAACCCAAATTCTAACCCAACTTCCAACCGAACTTCCAACCCAACTTCCAACCCAACTTTCAACCCAACATCCAACCCAGCTTCCAACGTAAATTCCAACCCAACTTCCAATACAACTTCAAACCCAACTTCCAACCCAACTTCCAACCAGAATTCCAACCCAACTTGCAACCCAACTTCCAACACAACATCCAACCCAACTCTCCACCCAACCTCAAACCCAACTTCCAACCCAACTTCCAACCCAAATTTCAACCCAACTTCCCATCCAACTTCCAGCCCAACTTACAGCCCAACTCCCATCCCAACTTCCAACCCAACTTCCCACGCAACTTCAAACCCACCTTCCAACCCAACTTTCAACAACACGTCCAACGAAACTTCCATTCCAACTTTCAACCCAACATCCAACCCAACTTCCATCCCAACTTCCAACTCAACTTCCAACCCAACTTCTACCTCAATGTCCAACCCAACTTCCAACCCAACTTCCATCCCAACTTCCAACTCAACTTCCAACCCAACTTCTACCTCAATGTCCAACCCAACTTCCAACCCAACTTTCAGCCCACCGTTCAACCCAACTTCCAACCCAACGTCGAACCAAACTTCAAACCCAACTTCCAACCCAACTTCCAACCCAAGTTCCAACCCCACTTTCAACCCCACTTCCAACCCAACTTCCAACCCGACTTCCAACCCAACTTTCAACCGAATTTCTAACGCAATTTCCAACTCAACTTCCAACCCATCTTCTACCCCAACTTCCATCTCAACTTCCATCCCAACTACCAACCCAACTTCCAGCCAAACTTCCAACCCAACTTTCAACCAAACTTCCAACCCAGCTTCCAACCCAACTTCCATCCCACCCTCCATCCCAAATTCCAATCCGATTTCCAACAAAACTTCCAGCCCAACTTCTGACCCAACTTCCAACCCACATTCCAACCCAACTTCCAACCCAGCTTCCAACCCACCCTTCAACCTAGCTTCCAACCCAACTTCCATCCCAACTTCCATCCCGACTTCCGACCCAACTTCCAACCCAACTTCCAACCCAACTTCCAGCCCAACTTTCAACCCAACTTCCAACCCAACTTCCAACTCAACTTCCAACCCAACTTCCGGCCCAACTTCCAGCCCAACTTCCAACCAAACTTCAAATCTAACTTCCAACCCAACTTCCAGCCCCACTTCCAACCAAACTTCCTACCCAACTTCCAACCCAACGTCCACCCCAACTTCAAACCCAACTTCCAATCCAACATCCAACCCACCTTCCAACCCAACTTTCAACCCAGCTTCCAACCCAACTTCCATCTCAACTTTCAACCAAATTCCCAGCCCAACTTTCTACCCAATATCCATCCCAACTTCCAACCCAACTTCCATCCTAACTTACAACCCATCTTCCAACCCAACTTCCATCCCAACGTCCAACCCAACCTCAAAACCAACTTCCAACCCAGATTCCAACCCAACATCCAACCCAACTTCCAACCCAATTTCCAACCAACGTTCAACCCAACTTCCAACCCAATTCCAACCCAACTTCTAACCCAACTTCTAACCCAACTTCCAACCAAAATTCCAGCTCAACGTCCAGCCCCATTTCAAACCTAACTTCCAACCCAGCTTCCAACCCAACATGGAATCCAACTTCCATCTCATCTTCCATCTTACCTTCAAACCCAGTTTCCAACCCAACATCCAACCCAACTTTCAATCCAACTTCCAACCAAAACTTCAACCCAACTTCTAACCAAGCTTCCAACCCAACTTTCAACCCAACTTCAAACCCAACTTCCAACCCAACTTCCAACCGAACTTTAAACCCAGCTTCCATCCAACCTTCCATCCCAACTTCCAACCCATTTTCGAACCAAACTTCCAACACAACTTCCAATCCAACTTCCAACCCAAATTCCAACCCAACATCCAGCCCAGCTTCCAACCCAACTTTCAACTCAGCTTCCAACCCAACTTCCAACCAGGCTTCCAACCCAACTTCCAGCCCAACTTCCAACCCAACCTCTAACCAAAATTTCAACCCTACTTCCAACCCAACATCCAACCCAACTTGCAACCCAGCTTCCAACTCATCTTTCAACCCAACTTCTAACCCAACTTTAAACCCAACTTTCAACCAAACTTCCAGCAGAACTTTCTACCCAATTTCCATCACAACTTCCAACCCAACTTCCATCCCAACTCCCAACCTAACTTCGAACCCAACTTTCATCCCAAAGTCCAACCCAACTTCCAACCCAAAATATAACTTAAATTCCAACCCAACTTCCAACCCAAAATTCAACCCAACTTCCAGCCCAACTTCCAACCCAACTTCCAACCCAACTTCAAACCCAACTTCCAACCCAACTTCCAGCTCAACTTCGAACCCAACTTCCTACCCAACTTCCAACCCAAAATTCAACCCAACTTCCAGCCCAACTTCCAACCCAACTTCCAACCCAACTTCAAACCCAACTTCCAACCCAACTTCCAGCTCAACTTCGAACCCAACTTCCTACCCAACTTCCAACCCAACTTTCAACCCAAATTCCAACCCAACTTCAAACCCAACTTCCATCTCAACTTCCATCCCAACTTCCAACCCAGTTTCCATCCCATCCTCCAACCCAACGTCCAACCCAACTTCCAACCCACCATCCCACCCAACTTCTAACCAAGCTTCCAACCCAACTTTCAACCCAACTTCCAGCCCAACGTCCAGCCCAGCTTCAAACCCAACTTCCAACCCAAATTCCAACCCAAATTCCAACCCAACTTCCAATTCAACTTCCATCCCAACTTCCAACCCAACATCCAACCTTACTTCCAACCCAGCTTCGAACCCAACTTCCATTCCAACTTCCATCTCAACTACCAACCCAACTTCGGACCCAACTTCCAACCCAACTTCGAACCCAACTCTCAATCCAACTTCTAACCCAGCTTCCAACCCAGCCTTCAACCCAACTTCCAACCCAACTTCCAACCCAACTTCCAACACAACTTCCAACCCAACTTTCAACCCAACTTCCAACGCAACTTCCATCTCAAATTCCATCCCAACTTCCAATCCAACTTCCAACCCAACTTCCAACTCAACTTCCAACCCAACTTCCAACCCTGCTTCCAACCCATCTTCCAACCCAACTCCCATCGAAACGTCCAACAAAACTTCAAACCCAACTTCCAACCCCACTTCCAACCCACCTTCCTACCCAAATTCCAACCCAACATCCAACACAATTTCCAACCCAACATTCAACCCAACTTCCAGCCCAGCTTCCATTCCAACTTCCAACCCAACTTCCAACCCAACTTCGAACCCAACTTCAAACCCGACTTCCAACCCAACTTCCAACTCAACTTCAAACCCAACTTCTAACCCAGCTTCCATCCCAACTTACATCCCAACTGCCAAACCCACTTCCAACCCAACCTCCAACCCAGCTTCCAGCCCAACTTCGAACCCAACTTCAAGCCCAACTTCCAACCCAACGTCCAACCCAACTTCCAACCCAACTTCAAACCCAACTTCCAACGCAACTCCGAACCCAACTTCCATCCCACCTTCCATCCCAACTTCAACCCCAATTTCCAACCCAACTTCCAACCCAACTTCCAACCCACGTTCCAACCCAAATTCCAACCCAACTTACAAGCCAGCTTCCAACCCAACTTTCAACCCAACTTCCAACCCAACTTCCAATCCAGCTTCCAACCCAACTTTCAACTCATTTTTCAACCCAAAGTCCAACCCATTTTCCAGCCCAACTTCCAACCCAATTTCCAAGCCAACTTCCAAGAAAACTTCCAATCCAACGTTCAACGTAACTTCCAACCCAACTTCCAACCCAACTTCCAGCCCAACTTCCAACCCAACGTCCAGCTCAACTTCCAACCCAGCTTCCAACCCAACTTCCACCCCAACTTTCAACCAAACTTCCAACCCAACTTCCAACCCAACTTCGAACCCAACATCCATCTCAACTTCCATCCCAACTTCCAACTTAGTTTCCAACCCAACTTCCAACCCAACTTCCAACCCAACTTTCAACCCAACTTCAAACCCGGCTTCCAACTCAACTTTCAACCCAACTTCCAACTTAGTTTCCAACCCAACTTCCAACCCAACTTCCAACCCAACTTTCAACCCAACTTCAAACCCGGCTTCCAACTCAACTTTCAACCCAACATCCAAACCAACTTCCAACACGACTTGCAACCCAACTCTCAGCCGAACTTCCCACCCGACATCCAACCCAGCTTCCAACCCAACTTCCCAACCATCTTCCAAACCAACTTTGAATGAAACTTCTAACCAAGCTTCCAGCCCAACTTCCAACCCAACTTCAAACCCGACTTGCAACCCAACTCTCAGCCGAACTTCCCACCCGACATCCAACCCAGCTTCCAACCCAACTTCCCAACCATCTTCCAAACCAACTTTGAATGAAACTTCTAACCAAGCTTCCAGCCCAACTTCCAACCCTACTTCCAACCCAACTTCCTACCCAACTTCCAACCCAACGTCCAACTCAACTTCCAACCCAACTTTCAATCCAACATCCAGCCCAACTTCCAACCCAACTTCCAACCCAACTTCCAACCCAAATTCCAGCCCAACTTCCAACCCAACTTCAATCCCAATTTCCAACCCAACTTACAACCCAACTTCTAACCCACCTTCCATCCCAACTTCCATCCGAACTACCAACCCAGCTTCCAACCCAAGGTCCAACCCAACGTCCAACCCAATTTCAAGCCCAACTTCCAACCCAGCTTCTAACCCAACTTCCAACCCAGCTTCCAACCCAACTTCCAACCCAACTTCGAACCCAATTTCCAGCCCTACTTCCAACCAAACTTCCTACCCAGCTTCCAACCCAACTTTCAACCCAACTTCCGACCCAACTTCCAACCGAACTTTCAACCAAACTTCCAGCCCAACGTTCTACCCAACTTCCATCCCAACTTCCAACCCGACTTCCATCCCAACTTCCAACCTAACTTCGAACCCAAGTTCCATCCCAAAGTCGAACCAAAATTCCAACCCAAATTCAAACACAACTTCCAACCCAACTTCCAGCACAATTTCCTACCCAATATTCAACCCAACTTCCAGCCCAACTTCCAACCCAACTTCCAACCAAACTTCCAACCAAACTTCCAACCCACATTCAAACCCAACTTCCAGCTCAACTTCCAACCCAACATCCTACCCAACTTCCAACCCAACTTCCAACCCAAATTCCAACCCGACTTTGAACCCAAAGTTAAACCCAACTTCCAACCCAACTTCCTACCCAACTTCCAACTCAAATACCAACCCAACTTTTAACCCAACTTCCAACCCAACTTCCAACCCAAAATTCAACCCAGCTTCTAACCCAGCTTCCAACCCAACTTTGAACCCAACTTCCAACCCAACTTCCAACCTAACTTGCGACTCAGCTTCCAACCCAGCTTTCAACCCAACATCCAACCCAACTTCCATCCCAACTTACATCCCAATTTCCAACCCAACTTCCAACTCAACTTCCCACCCAACTTCCAACCCAACTTCCAACCCATCTTCCAACCCAACGTCATACAAAACTTCCAACCAGATTTCAAACTTAACTTCCAATCCCACTTCCAACCCAACTTCCTACCCAACTTCCAACCCAATACCAACCCAACTTCCAACCCATCTTTCAACCAAAATTCCAGCCCAACTTCCAACCCAACGTCCAACACAACTTCCAACCCAACTTCCAATCCAACTTCCAACAATAACTCTAACCGAACTTCCATCCCAACGTCCATCCTAACTACCAACCCAACTTCAAACTCTACTTCCAACCCAACTTGCAATCCAACTTCCAACCCAACATGAAGCCCAACTTTCAACCCAACTACCAACCCAAAGTCCAACCCAGCTTCCAGCCCAACTTCCAACCCAACTTTCAACACAACTTCCAGCCCAACTTCCAACCCAACTTCCTACCCAACTTCCAACCCAACTTCCAACCCAATTCTCAACCCAACTTCCAACCCAACTTCCAGCCCAACTTACAATCCAAATTCCAACCCAACTTCCATCCCAACTTCCATCCCAACTACCAACCCAACTTCCAGAAAACGTCCAACCCAACGTCCGACCCAATTTCAAGCCCAGCTTCCAACCCAACTTCCAACCCAACTTCCAACCCAGCTTCCAACACAACTTCCAACCCAACTTCAAACCCTGCTTCCAACCCAACTTCCAGCCCAACTTTCAACCAACTTCCCCCCCCCCAACTTTCAACCCAACTTCCAATCCAACTTCCAGCCCAACTTCCAACCCATATTCCAACCAAACATCCAACCAAACTTCCAACCCGTCTTCCAACCGAACTTCCTACCCAACTTCCAACCGAACTTACAACTCAACTTCCAACCCAACTTCCAACCCAACTCCAAACCCAACTTCCAACCCTACTTTCAATCCAGCATCCAACCCAGCTTCCAACCCAGCTTCCAACCAAACTTTCAACCCAACTTCCAACCCAACTTTCAACCAAACTTCCAGCCCAACTTTCTACCCAACTTCCATCCCAACTTCCAACCCACCTTCCATCCCATCTTCCAACCTAACTTGGAACCCAACTTCCAATCCAAATTCCAACCCAACTTCAAACCCAACTTCCATCTCAACTTCCACCCCAACTTCCAACCCAACTTCCAACCCAACATCCAATCCAACGTACTACCAACATTCCAACCCCACTTTCAACCCAACTTTCAACCCAACTTCCAACACAACTTCCACCCCAACTTTCAACCCAATTTGAACCCAACTTCCATCCCAACGTCCATCCCAGCTTCCAACCCAACTTCGAACCGAACTTCCTTCCCAACTTCCAACCCAATACCAACCCAACTTCCAACCCATCTTTCAACCAAACTTCCAGCCCAACTTCCAACCCAATGTTCAACACAAATTCCAACCCAACTTCCAACCAAACTTCCAACCCAACTTCCACCCCAACTTCCAATCCAACTTCCAACCCAACCTCTAACTCAACTTCCATCCCGACTTCAATCCTAACTACCAACCCAACTTCCAACCCAACTTCCAACCCAACTTCCAATCCAACTTCCAACCCAAATTGAAGCCTAACTTCCAACCCAACTTCCAACCCAACGTCCAACCCAACTTCCAGCCCAACTTCAAACCCAACTTCCATCCTCCTTCCATCCCAACATCAAACCCAATTTCCAACCCAATTTCCATCCCAGCTTCCAACCCACCTTCCAACCCAACTTTCAGCCCAACTTCCAACCTCACTTCCAACCCAGCTTCCAATCCAACTTTCAACCCAACTTTCAACGCAAACTCAAACCCAACCTCCAACCCAACTTCTAGCCCATCATCCAACCCAACTTCCAACCAAACGTTCAACGCAATTTCAACGCAACTTCTAACCCAACTTCCAACCCAACTTCCAACCCAACTTCCAAGCCAACTTCCAACCCAACTTTCAACCCAATGTCTAATCCAGCTTCCTACCCCACTTCCAACCCAACTTCCTACCCAACTTCCAACCCAACGTCAAACCCAACTTCCAACCCAACATTCAACCCAACTTCCAGCCCAGCTTCCATCCCAACTTCCAACCCAACATCCAACCAAACTTCCAACCCAACTTCAAACCCGACTTCCAACCCAACTTCCAACTCAACTTCAAACCTAACTTCTAACCCAACTACCATCCCAACTTCCATCTTAACTACCAACCCAACTTCCAACCCAACCTCCAACCCAGCTTCCAACCCAACTTCCAACCCAACTTCAAGCCCAACTTCCAACCCAATTTCCAACCCAACTTCCAACCCAACTTCCATTCCAACTTCAAACGCAACTTAAAACCCAACTTCCATCCCACCTTCCATCCCAATTTTGAGCCCAATTTCCAACCCATCTTCCAACCCAACTTCCAACCAACGTTCCAACCCAAATCCCAGCCCAACCTCCAACCCAGCTTCCAACCCAACTTTCAACCCAACTTCCAACCCAATTTCCAACCCAGCTTCCAACCCAACTTTCAGTCCAACTTTCAACCCAAACTCCAACCCATTTTCCAACCCCACCTCCAACTCAACTTCCAAGCCAACTTCCAACCCAACTTCCAACCCAACGTACAATGCAACTTCCAACCCAACTTCCAACCCAGCTTCCAACCCAACTTCCAACCCAACTTCCAGCTCAACTTCCAACCCAACTTCCACCCCAACTTCCAACCCTACTCCCAACCCATCTTCGAACCCAACTTTGAACCCAACTTTCATCTCAACTTCCATCCCCACTTCCAACCCAGTTTCCAACCCAACTTCCAACCCAACTTCCAACCCTATTTTCAACCCAACTTCAAACCGAGCTTCAAACGCAACTTTCAACCCAACTTCCAACCCAGCTTCCAACACAACTTCCAACTCAACTTTGAATCCAACTTCCAATCCAACTTCCATCCCAACTTCCATCCCAACTTCCCACCCCAGCTTCCAACCCAACATCCAACCCAACTCTCAACCCAACTTCCAACCCAACTTCCAACCCAACTTCCAACCCAACTTCCAACCCAACTTCCAACCCAACTTCTAACCCAACTTCCATCCCAACTTCCATTCCAACTACTGACCCAGCATCCAATCCAACTTCCATCCCAATGTCCAACACAATTTCAAGCCAAATTTCCAACCCAACTTCCAGCCCAACTTCCAATCCAGCTTCCAACCCAACTTCCAATTCAACTTACAGCCCAACTTCCAGCTCAACTTCCAATCTAACTTCCTATCCAACTTCCAACCCAACTTCGAACCCAAATTCCAACCCAATTTGAGCCCAACTTCCATCTTTACTTCCATCCCAACTTCCAACCCAGTTTCCAACCCAACCTCCAACCCAACTTCCAACCCAACTTCCAACCCAACATTCAACCCAACTTCTAACCAAGCTTCCGACCCAACCTTCAACCTAACTTCCAGCCCAGCTTCCAACCCAACTTCCAACACAACTTCCAACCCAACTTTCAACCCAACTTCCAACCCAACTTCCATCCCAACTTCCATCCCAACTTCCAACCCACCTTCCATCCCAGCTTCCGACCCAACTTCCAACCCAACTTCCACCCCATCTTCCAACCCAACTTTAAACAAACCTTCTAACCAAAGTTCTAACTTAACTTCCAACCCCACTTCCAACCAAACTTCCTATCCAACTTCCAACACAATACCAACCCAACTTCCAACCCATCTTTCACCCAAACGTCCAGCCCAACTTCCAACCCAACGTCCAACACAACTTCCAATCCAACTTACACAAATCTTCCAACCCAACTTCTAGCCCAACTTCCAATCCAACTTCCAACCCAACTTCTAACCCAACTTCCATGCCAACTTCCAACCCAACGTCCAACACAACTTCCGACCCATCTTCCATCCCAACTTCCGACCCAACTTCCAGCCCGACTTCCAACACGACCTCCAACCCGTTTTCCAACGCCACTTCCATCCCAACTTCTATCCCAACTTCCATCCCAACTTCCGGCTTGGCTTCCAACCCAAATTCAATCCCAACTTCCATTCCAACTTCCAACCCAACTAACTGAAGTGGTGTTTGAAGTCAGGTTTGAAGTTGGGACGGAAGTTGGGTTGTACTTAGGGTCAGAAGTTGGGTTGGAAGTTTGGTTGGAAGCTGCGTTGGATGTTAGGTTGGAAGCGTGGTTGGAAGTTGAGTAAAAATTAGGTTGGAAGTTGGGTTGGACGTTGGGTTGGAAGTGGTCCGACTTCCAACCCAGCTTCCAATCCAGCTTCCAACCCAACTTCCAACCCAACTTCCAAACCAACTTCCAATCTAACTTCCAACCCAACTACCAGGCCAACATCCAACCCAACTTCCAGCCCAACTTGCAACCCAAATCCCAACCCAACTTCCATCCCAACTTCCATTCCAACTTCCAACCCAACTTCTATCCCAACTTCCATCCCAACTTCCAACCCAACTGCAAACCCAACTTCCAACCCAACTTCCAACTCAACTTCCAACCCAAATTCCAACCAAACTTCCAACCCAAACTTCCAACCCGACTTCCAACCCAACTTCTAACCCAACGTCCAACCCAACTTTCAATGCAACTTTCAGCCCAACTTCGAGCCCAACTACCAAACCAACTTCCAACCCATCGTCCAACCCAACTTCTAACCAAACCTCCAGCCCAACTTCCAACCCAAATTCTAACCCAACGTCCAGCCCAATTTCCAACCCAATGTCCAACCCAACTTACGACCCAACTTCCAACCATACTTCCAACCCAGCTTCCAACCAGCTTCCAGCCCAACTTCAAACCCAACTTTCCACCCAACTTCCAACCCAACATCCAACCCAACATCATCTCAACTTCCAATCCAACTTCCAACCCAGCATCCGACCCAACATCCAACCCAACTTCCACCCAAACGTTCGACATAACTTCCAGCCCAACTACCAACTTATCTTACATCCAAACTTCCATCCAAACTTCCAAACCAACTTCCAACCAAACTTCCATTCCAACTTTCAACCCAACTTCCAACTTAACTTCTAACCAAATTTCCGACTCAACTTGCAACCTAACTTCCAACCAAACTTCCAACCCAACTCCCAACCCAACTTCCAACCCGACTTCAAACCCAGCTTCTTGTCCGAATTCAAACCCACCTTAAAACCCAACTACCAAGCCAACTTTCAATCCAACGTCCAACCCAACTTCCACCCCAATCTCCAGCCCAACTTCCAACTAAAAATTAATCCCAACTTCCACCCCAACTCTCAACCCAACTTCCAACCCAACTTCCAACCCTACGTCGAACCCAAGTTCCACCCCAGCTTCCAACCCAGCTTCCAACCCAAATTTCAATTCAACTTCCAGCCCAAATTCCAGCTCAACTTCCAACCCACATTTCAACCCAACTTCCATCCCAACCTCCAATCCAACTTCAAATCATACTTCGAACCCAACATCCAACCCAACTTCCAACCCAGCTTCAAACCCAACTTCAAACCCAACTTCAAACCCAACTTCCAACTTAACTTCCAGCCCAACTTCCAACCCATATTCCATTCGAACTTCAAATCCAACTTGCAACCCAGCCTCCAACAGAGCTTCCAACCCAACTTTCAACCCAACTTCCAATCCAACTGCCAACCCAGCATCTTGCCCAGCTTCCATCCCAACTTCCAACCCAGCTTCCATGCCAACTTCCATGCCAACTTCCAACCCAACTCCGAACCCACCTTCCAACTCAACTTCATACCCAAGGTCCAGTCCAACTTTGAATCCAGCTTCAAACTCAAACTTCCAACCCGATTCCCAACCCAGCTTCCATCCCAACTTCCATTCCAACTTCCAATCCAGTTTCCAACCCAACTTCCAACCAAACGTCCAAACCAACTTCCAAACCAACTTCCAACCCAGCTTTCACCCAACTTCAAACCCAACTTCCATCCCAACTTCCATCTAGACTTGCAACCAAACTTCCAACCCAACTTCCAACCCAACCTCCAACCCAATTTCCAACCCAACTTCCAACCCAACTTCCAAGCCAGCCTCCAACCTAGCTTCCAATCCAGCTTCCAACCCAACTTCCAACCCAACTTCCATCCCCACTTCCATCCCAAATTCCAACCTAACATCTAGTCCAGCTTCCATCCCAGCTTCCAACCCAACTTCCAACCCAACTTCCAATCCAACTTCCAACCCAACTTGCAACCCTACTTCTAACCAAACGTCCAACCAAACATCCAACCCAACTTCCAACCCAAGTTCCAACCCAACTTCCAATCCAAGTTCCAATCAACTTCCAGCCCAACTACAAAGCCAACTTCCAACCCAGCTTCACACCCAACTTCCAACCCAACTTCCAAGCCAACTTCCAACCCAAATTCCCACCGAACTTCTAACCCAACTTTCAACCCAGCTTACAATCCAGTTTCCAGCCCATATTTCAACCCAAATCAAAACCCAACTTTCAACCCAACTTCCAACCCAACGTCTTTCCCAACTTCCAACCCAACTCCCAGCCCAACTTCAAACCCAACTTCCATCCCACCTTCCAATCCAACTTCGAGCCCAGCTTCCGACACAGCTTCTAACCCAGATTCCATCCCAACTTCCATCCCAACTTCCAATCCAACTTCCAAGCCAAAGTCCTACCCAACTTCAAACCCAACATCCAACCCAACTTCCAACCCAACTTCAAACCCAACTTCCAACCCAACCTCCAACCCATCTTTCAACCCAACTTAAAACTCAACTCCCAACCCAACTTCCAACCCAACTTCCAGCGCAAATTCTAACCCAACCTCCATACCAATTTCCAACGCAACATCCAACCCAACTTCCACCCCAACTTCGGACGCAACCTCCAACCCAACTTCCATCCCAACGTCAAACCCAGAATCCAACCCAACTTCCAATCCAACATCCAGCCCAACTTCCAACCCAAATTCCAACCCAACTTCCAACCCAACTTCCATCCCAACTTCCATTCCAACTTGCAACTCAACTTCCAACCCAACTTCCAACCGACCTTCAAACCCAACTTCCTGCCCAACTTCGAATCCAACTTCCAAACCAGCCTCCAATCCCACTTTCAACCCAACTTCCAACCCAAGTTCAACCCAACTTCCATCCCAACTTCCAGCCCAACTTCCAACCCAACTTCCAATCCAAAATCCTACCCAACATCCAACCCAACATCCAACCCATATTCCAACCCAACATCCAACCCAACTTCCAATCCAGCTTCCAACCCAACTTCCAACCCAACTTCCATCCCAACTTGCAACCCAACATCCAACCAAACTTCCAACCCAACTTCCAAACCAACTTCCAACCCAACTTCCAACCCAACGTCCAGTCCAACTACCAAGCCAACTTCCAGCCCAGCGTCCAACCCAACTTCCAGCAAAAATTCCAACCCAGACTCCAATCCAACTTCCAGCACAACTCCCAACAAAACGTCTTACCCAACGTCCAACCAAACTTCCAATCCAACTTCCAACCCAACTTCCAACCCAACTTCCAACCCAACTCTCAACCCAACTTCCATCCCAACTTCCATCCCAACTTCCATCCCAACTTCCAACCCAACTTCCAACCCAACTTCCAACCCAACTTCCAACCCAACCTCCAACCCAACATCCAACCCAACTTTCAACCCACCCTTAATCCCAACTTACAACCCCACTTCCAATCCAACTTCCAACCCAACTTCCACCCCAACTTCCAGCCGAACTTCCTACACAACTTCCAACCCAACTTCCATCCCAATTTCCAGTTTAACTTCCAGCTCAGCTTCTAACAGGTTCCGACCTAACTTCTAACCCAACGTCCAACTTCACTTCCAACGTAACTTCCAACCCAACTACCCAGCCAACATCCACCCCAACTTCCAGCCCAATTTCCAGCCCAATTTCCAACCCAACTTTCAACCCAAGACCCAACCCAACTTCCATCCCAACTGCCAACCCAACTTCCAACCCAACTTCCAACCCAACTTCCAGCCAACTTCCAACCCAACTTCCAACCAAACTTCCAATACAACTTCCAACCCAACTTCCACCCCAACTTCCAACCCAACTTCCAGTCCAATTTCCAACCCAACTTCCAACCCAACTACCAAGCCAACGTTCAACCCAGCGTCCAACCCAACCTCCACCCCAACTTTTACCCCAACTTCTAGCCCAACTTCCAACCCAAATTCCAACCCAACTTTCAGCCCAACTTCCAACCCAACGTCCAACACAACTTCCAAACCACTTTTCAACCCAACTTCTAACCCAATTTCCCACCCTACGTCCAACCCAACTTCCAACCTAGCTTCCAACCCAGCGTCCAACGCAAATTTAAACCCAAATTCCAACGCAAATTCCAACCCAAATTCCAATCCAACTTCCAACCCAACTTCCATCCCAACTTCCAATCCAACTTCAAACCCAACTTCCAACCCAACTTCCAACCCAGTTTCCAACCCAAATTCCAATCCAACTTCCAACCCAACTTCCAACCCAAATTCCAACCCAACTTCCAACACAACTTCCAACCCCAGTTCCAATCCAACTTGGAACCCAACTTCCAGCCCAACTTCCAAACGAACTTCCAACTCAACTTCCAGCCAAACTTCCATCCCAACTTTCATCCGAACTTCCAGCCCAACTTCCAACCCAACATCAAGCCCAACTTAAAATGCAACTTCCAACCCAGCCTCTAACCCAACTTTCAACCAAACTTCCAACCCATCTTCCAACCCACTTTCCAACCCAACTTCCAACCCAACATCCAACCCAACTTCCAGCCCACCATCCATCCCAACTTCCAACTCAACTTCCAACCCAACTTCCAGCCCAATGTCCAACCCAAATTCCAATCCAACTTCCAGTCCAACTTCCAACCCAACTTCCAGCCCAACGTCTAACCCAACTTCCAAGCCAACTTCCAACCCAACTTCAAACCCTTCTTCCAACCAAGCTTCCAACCAAGCTTCCAACCAAATTTCATCCCAACTTCCATCCCAACTTCCATCCCAACATCTAACCCAACATCCAACAAAAATTCAAACCCAACTTCCAACCCAATTTCTAACCCAACATCCAGCCCATATTCCAACCCAACTTCCATCCCACAATCCATCAAAACTTCCAACCCAACTTCAAACCCAGCTTCCAACCCAAATTTCAGCCCAACTTCCAGCCCAAATTCCAACCCAACTTCCAACCTACCTTCCAACCCAGCCTCCAACCCATCTTTCAGCCCATTTTTCGGCCCAACTTTCAACCCATTTCCAACCCAAATTCCAACCCAACTTCCATCCCATCTTCCATCCCAATTTCCAACCCAACTTCCAACCCAACTTCTAATCCAACACCCAGCCCAACTTCCAACATCACTTCCAATCCAACTTCCAACCCAACTTTAATCCCAACTTCCATTCCAACTTCCATCCTAACTTCCATCCCAACTTCCAACCCTTCTTCCAACCCAACTTCCAACCCCACTTCCAACCCAACTTCCAACCCAACTTCCAACCCAACTTTCAACCCAACCTCCAACCCAACTTCCAACCAAACTTGCATCCCAACTTCCAACCCGAATTCCCATCCAACTTCCAACCCAACTCACAACTCAACTTCCATCCCAACTCCCAACTCAACTTCCTACCCAATTTCCAACCCAACTTCTAACCCAACTTCTAACCCAGCATTCAACACAACTCAAAACACATCTTTCAACCCAACTTCCAAAAAAACTTCAAATCCAACTTCCAACCCAACTCCCAACCGAACTTCCAACCCAACTTCCATTCCACCTTCCAATCCAACTTCCAACCCAGCTTCCAACCCAGCTTCCAACCCAACATCCAACCCAACATCCGACCCAACTTCCAGCCGAACATCAAACCCAACTTCCGACCCAACTTTCAACCCAACTTCCATCCCAAGTTCCATCCCAGCTTCCAACCCAACTTCCAACCCAACTTCAAACCCAACTTCCAACCCAACTTCCAGCCGAACATCAAACCCAACTTCCGACCCAACTTTCAACCCAACTTCCATCCCAAGTTCCATCCCAGCTTCCAACCCAACTTCCAACCCAACTTCAAACCCAACTTCCAACCCAACTCTCCACCCAACATCTAATCCAACTTCCAACCCAATTTCCAACCCAACTTCAAAACCAACTTCCAACCCAACTTCAATTCCAACTTCTAACCCAACTTCCAACTCAACCTCCAACCCAAGTTCCATCCCAACTTCCAACCCACCCTCCAACCAAATTTTCATCACAACTTCCAACCCAACTTCAAGCCCAACTTCCAGCCCAAATTCCAACCCAAATTCCAACTCGACTTCCAACCCAACATCCAACCCAACTTCCAGCCCAACATCCATACCAACTTCCAACCGAACTTCCAACCAAACTTCCAACCCAACTTCGAGCCCGACATCCATCCTAACTTCCATCCCAAATGCCAACCCGACTTCCAACCCAACTTCCAACCCAACTTCCAACCCAAATCCCAACCCAACTTTCAACCGAACTTCCAACGCAACTCCCAACCCAGCTTCCAACCCAACTCACAACCCAAATTCCAAACTATCTTCTGTCTCACCTTCCAATCCAACTTCCAACCCATCATACAACACACCTGTCAACCAAACTTCCAACCAAACATCCAACCCAACTTCCAACCGAGCTTCCAACCCAACTTCCAACCCAACTTTCAACCCCACTTCCATCCCAACTTCCATCCAACGTTCCACCCCAACTTCAAACCCAACTTCCAACCCAACTCCCAACCCAACTTCCAACCCAACTTCCAACCCAATTTCCATCCCAACGTCAAAACCAACTTCTTACCCAACTTCAAGCCCAACTTCTAACCCAACTTCCAACCCAACCTCCAACCCAACTTCCAACCCCACATCCAACCCAACTTCCAACCCAACCTCCAACTCAACTTCGAACCCACCCTCCAAGCCAAATTCATCACAACTTCCAACCCAGCTTCCAACCCAACTTCAATCCCAACTTCCAGCCCAACTTCCAGCCCAAATTTCAGCACAACTTTCAACCCAACTACCATCCCAACTTCCAACCCAATGTCGAACCCAGCTTCCACTCCAACTTCCAGCCCTACTTCCAACCCAACTTCCAGCCCAACCTCCAACCCAACTTCGAAACCAGCTACCAACCCTACTTCCAACCTAACTTCCAACCTAGCTTCCAACCTATAATCCAACTCAACGTTCAGCCCCACTTCCAACCCCACTTCCGACCCAACTTCGAACCCAACTTTCAACCCAATTTCCATCCCAGCTTTCACCGAAACTTCCAACCCAACTTCCCACCCAACATCAACCCAACTTCCAACCCAACTTCCAACCCAACTTCAAACCCAGCTTCAAACCCAACTTTCACTCCAACTTCCAACCCAAGTTCCAGCCCAACTTCCAACCCAGCTCCCGACCAAACTTCCAACACAACTTCCATCCCACCTTCTAATACATCTTCCAACCCAGCATCCAACTCAGCTTTCAACCCAGCTTCCAACCTATCTTCCAACCCAACATCCAACCCAACTACCAACCCACCTTCCAACCCAACTTCCAACCCAACTTCCAACCCTACTTCAAACCCAACTGCCAACCCAACTTTCAACCCAACTTAAAACCCTACTTTCAACCGAACTTCCAACCCAACTTCTAATCCAACTTCCAACCCAACTCGCAACCCAACTTCCAACCCAACTTCCCTCACACATTCCAATCCAACTTCCAACCCAGCCTCCAACCCAGCTTCCAACCTAACTTCCAACCCAACTTCCAACTGAACTTTCAGACGAACTTCAAATCCAACTTGAAAACCAACTTCCATTCCAACTACCATCATAACTTCCAACCCAAAATCGAACCCAACTTCCAATTCAACTTCCAACTTAGCTTCCAACCCAGCTCCCAACCCATCTTCCAACCCAATGTACATCTCAACTTCCAACCCATCATCAAACCCAACTTCCAACCCAACTACCAACTCAACTCATATCCCAATTTCCAACCCAAGTTCCAACCCAACTTCCATCCCAACTTCCAACCAAACTTCAAACCCAACTTCCAACCCAACTTCCAATTGCACTTCCATTCCAAATTCCAACCCAACTTCCAACCAAGCTTTCAACCCAACCTCCAATCCAACTTCCAACCCAACTTCCATCCCAACATCCAACCCAACTTCCCATACAACTTCCAACCCAACTTACAACCCAACTTCCATCCCAACTTCAAACCCAACTTCCATCCCAACTTCCAACCCAACTTGTCATCCAACTTCCATCTCAACTTACAACCCAACTTCCCTCCCAACTTCCAACCCAACTCCCCATCCAACTTCCAGCCCAACTTCCAACCCAACTTCAAACCCAACTTCCAGCCCAACTTACATCCCAACTTCCAATACAACTTCAAACCCAACTTACAACCAAACGTCCAGCCCAACTTCCAACCCATCTTCCAACCCAACTTCCAGCCCCACTTCCAACCCAGCTTCTAGCCCAACTTCCAATCCAACTTCCAACCCAGCATCCAGCCTAACTTCAAATCCAACTTCCAACCAAACTTAAAACTCAACTTCCAACCCAACTTCCAACCCAACTTCCAACCCAACTTCTGTCCCTACTTCCATCCCAACTTCCATCCCAACTTCAACCCAACTTCCAGCGCAGCTTCCAGCCCAACTTCCAACCCAACTTCCAACCCAACTTCCAGCCCAGCTTCCAACCCAACTTCCAACCCAACATCCAATTCAACTTATAGTCCAACTTCAAACCCAACTTCCAATCAAAGTTCCAACCGAACTTTGAACCCAACTTCTAACCCAACATCAAACCTAACTTCGAACCCAACTTCCAGTCCAACCTCAAACCCAACTTCCACCCCAACTTCCACCCCAACTTCCATCCCATCTTCCATCCCAGCTTCCAGCCTAACTTCAAACCCAACTTCCAACCCGACTTCCTACCCAACTTCTAACCCAACTTCTAGCCTGACTTCCAACTAAACTTCCAACCCTGTTTCCGACCCTGTTTCCAACCCAACTTCCAACCCAACTTCCAACCCAACTTCCATCCGAAATTCCATCACAAATTCCAACCCAACTTCCAACCCAACTTCGAACCCAACTTCCAACCCAAAATCCAACACAACTTTCATCCCAACTTTCAACCCAACTTCCAACCCAACTTCCAACCCAACTTCCAACCCAACTTCCAACTCAAACTCCAATCCAACTTCCATTCCAATTTCAAACCCAATTTCCAACCAAAGTTCCAACCCAACTTCCAGTTCAACTTCCAACCCAACTTCCATCCCCACTTCCAACCCAACATCCAACCCAACTTCCAACCAAACTGCCAACCCAACCACCAACCCGACTTCCAATCCAACTTCCATCCCAACTTCCAACCCAACTTCCCATCCAACTTCCAACTCAACTTGCAACCCAACATCCATCCCAACTTCCAGTCCCACTTCCAACCCAACTTTCAACCCACCTTCCAACCCAACTTCCCACCCAACTTCCAACCCAACTTCTTGCGCAACTTCCATCCCAACTTTGAACCCAACATCCAACCCAACTTTCAACCCAACTTCCAATCCAACTTCCAACCCAACTTCCAACCCAACTTCCAACCCAACTTCCAACCCAGTTTTCAACACAACTTAAAACCAAAGTTTCAACCCAACTTCCAATCCAACTTCCAACCCAACTCCCAACCAACTACCAATTGAACTTTCATCCCACCTTCCAACCGAACTTCCAACCCAACCTCAAAATGAACTTCCAACCCGACTCCCATCCCAACTTCAAACCCAACGTCCAACACAACTTCCAACCCAATTTCCAATCCAACCTCCAGCCCAGCTTCCAACCCAACTTCAAACCCAACTTCCAACCCAACTTCCAACCCAAATTCAAACCCAACTCCCAATCCAACTTCCGAACCAGCCTACAACCCAACTTCCAACCAAACTTCCAACCCAATTTCCAACCCAACTTCCAACCCAACCTCCCACCCAACTTAAAACCCAAATTTCAACCACATTTCCCACCCAACTTCCAACCCAACTTCCAACCCTTCTCCCAACCCAGCTTACAACCCAACTTCCATCCCACATTCCAATCCAACCTCCAACTCAGCTTCCAACCCAGCTTCCAACCCAGCATCGAAGCCAACTTTCAACCAAACTTCCAACCCAACTTCAAACCCAACTTCCAACCCAACTTCCAACTAAACTTCCTACCCAACTTCCAATCCAACTTCGAATCCAATTTCCAATCCAATTTCAAACCCAACCCCCAACCCCCCTCAACCCAACTTTCAACCGAACTTTCAACCCAACTTCCAACACACTTTCAACCCAACTTTCAACCCAACTTTCAACCCAACTTCCAACACAGCTTCCAACCAAACGTCCATCCCAACTTCCATCCCAACTTCCAACCCAACTTCCAACCCAACTTCCAGCCCAACTTCCAACCCAACTTCAAACCCAACTTCCAACCCAACTTCCAGCCCAATTTCAAGCCCAATGTCCAACTAACTTCACACCCAACATCCATCCCAACATCCAACCCATCTTCCAACCCAACGTCCAGCCCAACTTCCAACCCAACTCCCGACCCAACTTCCAACCCAACTTCCAACCCAACGTCCAACCCAACTTCCAACCCAACTACGAGTTCAACTTCCAACCCAACTGTTAGCCCAACTCCCAACCCGACTACCATCCCAACTTCCAACCCAACTTCTAGCCCAACTTCCAACCAAACTTCCCACCCAACTTTCAACCCACCTCCCAACCCAACTTCCGACCCTACTTCCAAATCAACTTCCAACAAAGCATCCAACCCAGCTTCAAGCCCAACTTTTAGCCCAACTTCCAGCCCAAATCCCAACTCAATTTCCAACCCAACTTTCAACCCAACTTCCATCCCAACTTCCAACCAAACTTCCAACCCAACTTCCAACTCAACTTCCAGTCCAACTTCCAACCAAACTTTCAACTCAACTTCCAACCCAGCTTCCAACCCAACTTCCAGCCCAACATCCAACCCAACTTCCAACCCAGCTTCCAACCCAACTTTCAACCCAACTTTCAACACAACTTCAAACCCAACTTTCAACCAAACTTCCAATCCAACTTCCATCCCAACTTCCAACACAACTCCAAACCCAACTTCTAACCCAACTTCCATTCCACCTTCCAATCCAACTTCCAACCAAGCTTCCAACCGAGATTCCAACCCAACTTCCAACCCAACTTCCAACCCAACTTCCAACCCAACTTCCATTCCACCTTCCAATCCAACTTCCAACCAAGCTTCCAACCGAGATTCCAACCCAACTTCCAACCCAACTTCCAACCCAACTTCCAACCCAACTTCCAACCCAACTTCCAACCCAACTTTCAACCCAACATCCATCCCAACTTCCATCCCAACTTCAAACCCGACTTCCAACTGAACTTCCAACCCAACTTCCAACTCAAGTCCCAACAAAACTTTTAACCAAACTTCCAACCCAACTCCCAACCCAACTCAAAACCCAACTACCAATCCAACTTCCGTCTCACCTTCCAATCCAACTTCCAACCCAGCCTACAACCCACCTTCCAACCCAACTTCCAACCCAACTTCTAACCCAACTTCCAACCGAACTTCCATCCCAACTTCCAACCCAACTTCCATCTCAACTTCCAACCCAACTTTCAACCCAACTTCCAACCCAACTTCCAACCCAACTTCCAACCCAACTTCAAAACCAACTTCCAACCCAACTTCAAGCCCCACTTCTATCCCAACTTCCAGCCCAACCTCAAACCCAAGTTCCATCCCAACTTCCAACCCATCTTCCAATCAAACTTCCAACCCAACTTCCAACCCACCCTCCATCCCAGTTTTCATCACAACTTCCAACCCAACTTCCAACCCAACTTCAAGCCCAACTTCCAGCCCAAATTCCAACCCAAATTCCAACCCAACTTCCAACCCGACTTCCAACGCAACTTCCAGCCCAGCATCCAACCCAACTTCCAACCCAACTTCGAACCAGAATTCCAACCCAGCTTCCAGCCCAACATCCATCCCAACTTCCATCCCAACTTCCAACCCGACTTCCAACCCAACTTCCAACCCATCTTCCAGCCCAACTTCCAAACCTACTTCCAATTCTCCTTCCAACAAAGCATCCAACCCAGCTTCAAGCCCAACTTTTAGCCCAACTTCCAGCCCAAATTCCAATCCAATTTCCAACCCAACTTTCAACCCAACTTCCATCTCAACTTCCAACCCAACTTCCAACCCAACTTCCAACCCAACTTCCAACCCAACTTCCAACCCAACTTTAAAACCAACTTCCAACCCAACTTCAAGCCCAACTTCTAACCCAATTTCCAGCCCAACCTCAAACCAAAGTTCCATCCCAACTTCCAACCCAACTTCCAACCAAACTTCCAACCCTACTTCCAACCCACCCTCCAACCCAAAATCCATCACAACTTCCAACCCGACTTCCAACCCAACTTCAAGCCCAGCTTCCAACCCAAATTCCAACCCAAATTCCAACCCAACTTCCAACCCAACTTCCAACCCAACTTCCAGCCCAACATCCAACCCAACTTCCAACCCAACTTCGAGCCAAAATTCCAACCCAACTTCAAGCCCAACATCCATCCCAACTTCCATCCCAACTTCCAACCCGACTTCCAACCCAAATTCCAACCCAACTTCCAACCCAACTCCCAACCCAACTTTCAACCAAACTTCCAACCCAACTCCCAACCCAACTTCCAACCCAACTTCCATTCCACTTTCCAATCCAACTTCCAACCAAGCTTCCAACCGATATTCCAACCCAACTTCCAACCCATTATCCAACACAACTTCCAACCCAACTTCCAACCCAGCTTCCAACCGATATTCCAACCCAACTTCCAACCCATTATCCAACCCAAATTCCAACCCAACTTCCAACCCATCTCCCAACCCAACTTCCAACCCAACTTCTATTCCACTTTCCAATCCAACTTCCAACCAAGCTTCCAACCGATGTTCCAACCCAGCTTCCAACCCATTATCCAACCCAACTTCCAACCCAACTTCCAACCCAACTTCCAACCCAACTTCCAACCCAACATCCACATCAACTTCCATCCCAACTTCCAACCCGACTTCCCAACCAACTTCCAACGAACTTCCAACCCAACTCCCAACCCAACATTCAACCAACCTTCCAACCCAACTCCCAACCCAACTTCCAATCCAACTCACAACACAACTTCCAATCCAACTTCCGTCTCACTTTCTAATCCAACTTCCAACCCAGCTTACAACCCACCTTCCAACCCAACTTCCAACCCAACATCCAACCAACTTCCAACCAAACTTCCAACCCAACTTCCAACCCAACGTTTAACCCAACTTCCATCCCAACTTCCATCCCAACTTCCAACCCAACTTCAAACCCAACTTCCAACCCATCTTTCCACCCAACTTCCAACCCAACTTCCAACCCAATATCCAACCCAACTTCAAAACCAACTTCCAACCCAACTTCAATTCCAACTTCTAACCCAACCTCCAACCCAACTTCCATCCCAACTTCCAACCCAACTTCCAACCAAACTTCCAACCCAACTTCCAACCCACCCTGCAACCCAAACTTCATCACAACTTCCAACCCAACATCAAGCCCAACTTCCAGCCCAGATTCCAACCCAAATTCCAACCCAACTTCCAATCCATCCTCCAGCCCAACTTCCAGCCCAACGTCCAACCCAACTTCCAACCCAACTTCCAGCCAAACTTCCAATCCAACTTCCAGCCCGACATCCATCCCAACTTCCATGCCAAATTCCAACCCGACATCCAACCCAACTTCCAACCCAGCTTCCAACCCAACTCCCAACGCAACTTTCAACCAAACTTCCAACCCAACTCCCAACCCAACCTCCAACCCAACTCACAACCCAACTTCCAATCCATCTTCCGTCTCACCTTCCAATCCAACTTCCAACCCAGCTTACAACCCACCTGTCAACCCAATTTCCAACCCAACTTCCAACCCAACTTCCAACCGAACTTCCAACCCAACTTCCAACCCAACTTTCAACCCCAATTCCATCCCAAGTTCCATCCAAACTTCCACCCCAACTTCAAACCCAACTTCCAACCCAACTTCCAACCCAACTTCCAACCCAACTTCCAACCCAGTTTCCTTTCCAACATCAAAACCAACTTCCAACCTAACTTCAAGCCCAACTTCTAACCCAACTTCCAACCCAACCTCCAACCCAGCTTTCAACCCAATTTCCAACCCAGCTTCCAACTCAACTTCCAACATATCCTCCAACCCAAATTTCATCACAACTTCCAACCCACCTTCCAACCCAACTTCAATCCCAACTTCCAGCCCAAATTTCAGCCCAACTTCCAACCCAACTACCATCCCAACTTCCAACCCAATGTCGAACCCAACTTCCACCCCAACTTCCAGCCCCACTTCCAACCCAACTTCCAGCCCAACTTCCAACCCAACTTCCAACCCAACAACCAACCCTACTTCCAACCCACCATCAAACCTAGCTTCCAACCTAGATTCCAAACGAACTTTCAGCCCCACTTCCAACCCGTTTTCCGACCCAACTTCCAACCCAACTTTCAACCCAGTTTCCATCCCAACTTCCACCAAAACTTCTAACCCAACTTCCAACCCAACTTCAAACCCAACTTCTAACCCAAATTCCAACCCAACTTCCAGCCCAACGTTTAACTCAACTTCCAACCCAACTTCTTACCCAACTTCCAACCCGTATCCAACCCAACTTCGAGCCCAAATTCCAGCCCCAACTCCAACCTACCTTCCAACACAACCTCGAAGCCAAAGTTCAACCGAACCTCGAACCCAACTTCCAACTTAGCTTCCATCCCAGCTTCGATCCCAACTTCCCATCCAGCTTTCAACCCAACTTCCAACCCAACTTCCAACTCCGCGTCCAACCCAACATCCAACCCAACATCCCACCCACCCTCCAACCCAACTTCCAACCCAACTTCCAACCCAGCTTCAAACCTAGCTTCCAACCCAACTTCTAACCCAACTTACAACCCAACTCCCAACCCATCTTCCAACCCGACTTCCAACCTAACTTCGAACCCAACTTCCCTCACAATGTCCCACCCAACTTTCAACCCAACTTCCAACCCAACTTTCAACCCAACTTTCAACCCAACTTCCAACCCAAATTCCAACCCAACATCCAACCCAACTTCCAACCCAACTCCCAATCCAAATTCGAACCCACTTTCCAACCTTGCATTCTTCCCAAGTTCCATCCCAACTTCCATCCCAACATCCAACCCAACTACCAACCCAACTTCCAACCCAACTTCCAACCCAACGTCTAATCCAACTTCCAGCCCAACTTCCAACCAACTTCCATCCCACCTTCCATCACAACTTCCAACCCAACTTCCAACCCAACTTCCAACCCAACTTCCAACCCAACTTGCAACCCAACGTTTAACCCATCTTTCAATCCAACTTCTAAGCCAACTTCCAACCCAACTTCCAGCCCATTTTCCAACCTTACTTTTAACCCAACGTCCAACCCAACTTCCAACCCAACTTCCAACCCAACTTCCAACCCAACTTCCAACCCAACGTCCAGCCCAACTTCCATCCCTACTTTGAACCCAACATCCAGCCCAACTTCCATCACAACGTCCAACCCAACTTCCAACTCAGCGTCCAACCCAATTTCCAACCCAACTTCCCACCCAACTCCCAACACAACTACCAACCCAACTTCCAACCTAGCTTCCAACCCAGCTTCCAACTCAACTTGCAATCCAACTTACAACTCATCTCCCAACTCATCTTCCTAAACCCTAAACCAACCCAGTTTCTGACCCAACTTCCCATCCAACTTCTAACCCAACTTCCAGCCCAACTTCCAACCCAACTTCCATCCAACCTTCCATCACAACTTCCAACCCAACTTCTAACCCAACTTCCAACTCAACTTCCAACCCAAATTTCAGCTAAAGTTCCAACCCAACTTCCAATCCAACTTCCAACCTAGCTTCCAACCCAGCCTCCAACCCAAATTTCAACCCAACGTCCAACAAAATTTCCGACCTAACTTTCAACCCAACTTCCAACCTAACTTCCAATCCAACTTCCAACCCAACTCCCAATCCAGCTTTAATCCCAACTTCCATCCCAACTTCCATCCCAACATCCAACCCATAATCCAACCCAACTTCCAACCCAACTTCGAGACCCAAATCCAACCAAACGTCCAGCCCAACTTCCAATCGAACTTTCAACCCAACCTCCAACCCAACTTCCAACCCAACTTCCATCCCAACTTCCAACCCAACTTCACATCCAACATCCAAGCCAACTTACAACCAAACTTCCATCTCAACTTCCAACCCAACTTCCCGCCCAACTTCCAATCCACCTTCCAAACCAACTTCCAGTTTAACTTCCAACCCAACTTCCATCTTAACTTCCAACCCAACTTATCATCCAACTTCCAACCCTACTTACAACCCAACTTCCATCCCAACTTCAACCCAATTTCCATCCCAACTTCCAACCCAACTTATCATCCAACTTCCAACCCTACTTACAACCCAACTTCCATCCCAACTTCAACCCAATTTCCATCCCAACTTCCAACCCAACTTCCATCCCAACTTCTAGTCCAGCTTCAAACCCAACGTCCAGCCAAAATTCCAACCCAACTTCCCACCCAACATCCAACACCACTTCCAACCCAACTTCCAACCCAATTTCCAACCCAACTTCCAACCCAACTTCAAACCCAACTTCCGACCCAACTTCAAACTCAACTTCCAACACAACTTCCAATCCAACTTCCAACCCAACTTTCATCCCAACTTCCATCCCATCTTCCATCCCACCTTCCAGTCCAACTTCCAACCCAATTTCCAACCCAACTTCTAACCTAACTTCCAGCCCAACTTCCAATCCAACTTCCATCCCACCTTCCATCACAACTTCCAACCCAACTTCCAACCCAACTTCCATCCCATATTTCAGCCCAACTTCCGACCCAACTTCCAACCCAACTCCCAACATAGCTTCCAACTCAGCCTCCAACCCAACGTTCAACCCAACTTCCAACCGAACTTCCGACCCAACTTTCAACCCAACTTTCAACCCAACTTCCAACCCAACTTACATCCCATTTTCCATCCCAATTTCCAACCCAACTTCCAAACCAACTTCCAGTCCAACTTCTAATCCTACATCCAACCCAACGTTAAACCTAACTTCCAATCCAACTTCCAACCCAACTTCCAATCCAACTTTCATTCCAACGTTCATCCCAACTTCCATCCCAACTTTCAGCCCATTCCAGCCCAACTTCCAACCCAACGTCTAACGCAACTTCCAGCCCAACTTCCAACCCAACTTCCAACTCAATTTCCAACCAAAATTTCAACCCAGATTTCAACCCAACATCCATCCCAGCTTCCAACCCAACTTCCATCCCAACTTCCATCACGTCCAACCCAACTTCCAACCCAACTTGCAACGAAACATCCAAACCAACTTCCAACCCAAATTGCAACCCAACTTCCAACCCAACTTCAAACCCAGCTTCCAAACCAGCCATCAACCCAACTTTCAGCCCAATTTCCAACCCCACTTCCAATCCAACTTCCAACCCAACTTTCAACCCAACTTCCAACCCAACTACCAACCCAACTTCCAACCCAACTTCCAACCCAACTCCCAAACCATATTCTAACCCATCTTTCTATCCAACTTCTAAGCCAACTTCCAACTCAACTTCCAGCCCAATTTCCAACCCAACTTCCAACCAAACATCTAATCCTACTTCCAACCCAACTTCCAGCCCAACTTCTATCCCAACCTTGAACCCAATATCCAACCCAACTCCCAACCCAGCTTCCAACCCAACTTCCAACCCAGCTTCCAACACAGCTTCAAACCCAAATTCCAACCTAGCTTACAACCCAACTCCCAACCCATCTTCCAACCCAACTTCCAACCCATCTTCTAACCCAACTTCCAACCCAACATCCAACCCAACTTCCAACCCAACTTCCAATCCAACTTCAAACCCAAGTTCCAACCCAAATTTCATCCGAACTTCCATCCCAACTTCCATCCCAACATCCAACCAAACTTCCAACCCAACTTCCAACGCAACTTCCAATCCAACTTCGAACCCAACTTCCAGCCCAGCTTCCAACCCAATTTCCATCCCACCTTCCATCACAACTTCCAACCCAACTTCCAACCCAACTTCCAGCCCATCTTCCAACCCAAAATTCAGCCCAACTTCCAACCCAACTTACAACCCAACTTCCAACCTAGCTTCCAACGCAGACTCCAACCCAACTTTCAACCCAACTTCCAGCCCAACTTCCGACCCAGCATTTAACCCAACTTCCGACCCTTCCAACCCAGCTTCCATCCCATCGTCAATCCCAATTTCCAACCCAACATCCAACCCAACTTCCAAAATAACTTCTAACCCAACATCCAACCCAACTTCCAACCTAACTTCTAATCCAACTTCCAACCCAGCTTCCAACCCAACTTTAATCCCTTTTTTCATCCCAACTTCCATCCCAACTTCTAGCCCATCTTCCAACCAAACTTCCAACCCCACACCCAACCCAAATTCCAACCCAACTTCCAACCCAACTTTCAACCCAACCTCCAACACAACTTCCAACCCAACTTCCATCCCAACTTCCAATCCAACTATACATCCAACTTCCAACCCAACTAACAGTCCGACTTCCATCCCAACTTCCAACCAAACTTCCCACCCAACTTCCACCCCAACTTTCAACCCAACTTCCTGCCCAACTTCCAGCCCAACGTCCATCTCAACTTCCAGCCCAACTTATCATCCAACTTCCAACCCAACTTCCTACCCAATTTCCAGCCCAAATTTCATCACAACTCCCATCCCAACTTCCGTCCCAACATCCAACCCAACTTCCAACCCAACTTTCAACCCAACTTCCAACCCAACTCCTAACCTAACTTGCAGCCCAACTTCCAACCCAACTTCCATCCAACATTCCATGACAACTTCCAACCCAACTTCCAACCCAACTTCCATCCAACATTCCATGACAACATCCGACCCAACTTCCAATCAAGTTTCCAACCCAACTTCCAACCCAACGTCTAACCCATCTTTCAATCCAACTTCTAAGCCAACTTCCAACCCCAGTTCCAGTCCAATTTCCAACCCAACTTCCAACTCAATTTTCAACCCAACTTCTAACCCAACTACATCCCAACTTCCATCCCTATTTTGATCCCAACATTCAATCCTACTTCCATCCCAACATCCATTCCAACTTCCAACCCATCTCCCAGCCCAGCTTCCAACCCAACTTCCAACCCAACTTACAACCCATCTCCTAACCCATCTTCCAACCTAAATTCCAACCCAACTTCTAACCCAATGTCCCACCCAACTTCCAACCCAACCTTCAACCCAACTTCCAACCCAAATTTCAACCCAACATCCAACCCAACTTCCAACCCAAATTTCAACCCAACATCCAACCAAGTTTCCAACCCAACTTCCAACCCAACATCCAACCCAACATCTAACCCAACTTCTAGCCCAAATTCCAGCCAAACTTCCATCCCACCTTCCATCACAACTTCCAACCCAACTTCCAAGCCAACTTCCAACCCAATTTCCAACCCAAATTTCAGCCCAACTTCCAACCCAACTTCCAACCCAACTTCCACCATAGCGTCCAACCCAGCCTCCAACCCAACTTTCAACCCAACATCCAACCCAACTTCCAACCCAACTTTCAACCCAACATCCAACCCAACTTCCAACTCAACTTCCATCCCATCTTCCATCCCAATTTCCAATCCAAGTTCCAACCCAGCTTCCAACCCAACTTCTAACATAACATCCAACCCAACTTCCAACCTAACTGCCAATGCAACTTCCAACCCAACTTGCAACCCAACTTTCATCCCAACTTTCAACCCAACTTCCATCCCAACTTCCAATCCAACTTCCAATCCAACTTCAAATCCAACTTCCAACCCAACTTCTAACCCAACTTCCAGGCCAGCCTCAAACCAAACTTCCAACCCAATTCCCAACCCAACTCCAACCCAACTTTCAACCCAACTTCCATCCCAACTTCCAACCCAACTTCCTTCCCAACTTCCATCACAACTTCCAACCCGACTTCCAACCCAGCTTGCAACCCAACTTCCAACCCAACTTCCAACCCAAATTGCAAATCAACTTCCAACCCAACTTCCAACCCAAATTCCAACCCAGCTTCCAAACCAGCCATCAACCCAACTTTCAGCCTAACTTCAACCCAACTTCCAAACCAACTTCCAACCCAACTTTCAACCAAATTTCCAACCCAACTTCCAACCCAACATCCAATCCAACATCTAACCCAACTTCCAGCCCAACTTGCAACACAACTTCCATCCCACCTTCCATCACAACTTCAAACCCAACTTCCAAGCCAACTTCCAACCCAATTTCCAACCCAAATTTCAGCCCAACTTCCAACCCAACTTCCAGTCCAACTTCCACCATAGCGTCTTACCCAGCCTCCAACCCAACTTTCAACCCAACATCCAACCCAACTTCCAACCCAACTTCCATCCCATCTTCCATCCCAGTTTCCAATTCAAGTTCCAACCCAGCTTCCAACTTAACTTCCAACCCAACTTCCAACCTAACTTCCAATGCAACTTCCAACCCAACTTCCAACCCAACTTTCATCCCAACTTTCATCCCAACTTCCATCCCAACTTCCAACTCAACTTCCAAACCAACTTCCAGCCCAACTTCCAACCCAACTTCTAACCCAACTTCCAGCCCAGCTTCCAACCAAACTTCCAACCCAATTCCCAACCCAAATCCAACCCAACTTTCAACCCAACTTTCATCCCAACTTCCAACCCAACTTCCATCCCAACTTCCATCACAACTTCCAACCCGACTTCCAACCCAGCATGCAACCCAACTTCCAACGCAACCTCCAACCCAAATTGCAACTCAACTTCCAACGCAACTTCCAACCCAAATTCCAATCCAGCTTCCAAACCAGCCATCAACCCAACTTTCAGCCTAACTTCCAAACCAACTTCCAACTCAACTTCCAACCCAACTTTCAACCCAACTTCTAACCCAACTACCAGCCCTACTTCCAACCCAACTTCCAACCCAACTTCTAAACCATCTTTCAATCCAACTTCTATGCCAATTTCCAACCCAACTTCATGCCCAATTTCCAACCCAACTTCTAACCCAGCTTCAAACCCAATATCCAACCCAACGTCCAACCCAACTTCCAGCCCAGATCTATGCCAACTTTGAACCCAACATCCAACCCAACTTCCATCCCAACTTCCAACCCAACTTCCAACTGAGCGTCCAACCCAACTTCCAACCCAACATCCCACCCATCTTCCAACCCAGCTTCCAACCCAACTTTCAACCCAACTTACAACCCAACTCCCAGCCCCTCTTCCAACCCAACTTCCAACTGAGCGTCCAACCCAACTTCCAACCCAACATCCCACCCATCTTCCAACCCAGCTTCCAACCCAACTTTCAACCCAACTTACAACCCAACTCCCAGCCCCTCTTCCAACCCAACTTCCAAGTCAACTTCTAACCCAACTTCCCACCCAACTTCCAACCCAACTTCCAATCCAACTTTCAACCCAACCTTCAACCCAACTTCCAACACACCTTTTGAGCCAACATCCAACTCAACTTCCAATCCAACATCCAGTCAAGTTTTCAACCCAATTTCCAACCCAGATATCATCCCAGCTTTCATCCCATCTTCCATCCCAACATCCAACCCAACTTCCGACCAAACTTCCTACCGAACATCCAGCCCAGATTCTAATCCAACTTCCAGCCTAGCTTCCAGCCCAACTTCCATCCCACCTTCCATCACAACTTCCAGCCCAACTTCCAACCTAGCTTCCAACCCTTTTGCAACCCAACTTTCAACCTTGCAACCCAACTTCCAACTCAAATTCCGACATAGCTTCCAACCCAGCTTCCAACCAAACTCTCAACCCAACTTCCAACCCAAGTTCGGACCCAACTTTCAACCCAACTTCCAACCCAACGTCCAACCCAACTTCCATCCCATCTTCGATCCCAATTTCCAACCCAACTTCCAACCCAACTTCCAACCCAGCTTCTATCCCAACATCTAGCCCAACATCCAGCCTAACTTCCAATCCGACTTCCAACCCAACATCCAACCCATTTTGCATCCCAACTTCCACTCCAAATTCCATCCTAACTTCCAACCCAACTTCCCACCCAAACTCCAATTGTACTTCCATTCCAACTTACAGCCCAACTTCCAACCCATCTTTCAACCCAACCTACAATCCAACTTCCAACCCAACTTCTTTCCCAACATACAACCCAACTTCCCATCCAACTTCCAACCAAACTTACAACACAACTTCCATCGCAACTTCAAACCCAACGTCCATCCCAACTTCGAACCCAACTGATCATTTAACTTCCAACCCAACCTACAACCCAACTTCCATCCCAACTTCCAACCCAACTCCCCGTCCAACCTCAGCCCAACTTCCAACCCGACTTCAAACCCAACAGCGAGCCCAATATACATCCCAACTTTCAATACAAGTTCAAACCCAACTTACAACCAAACTTCCAGCCCAACTATCAACCCATCTTCCAACCCAACTTCCAACCCAACTCCCCATCCAACCTCAGCCCAACTTCCAACCCGACTTCAAACCCAACAGCGAGCCCAATATACATCCCAACTTTCAATACAAGTTCAAACCCAACTTACAACCAAACTTCCAGCCCAACTATCAACCCATCTTCCAAACCAACTTCCAACCCACACCTAACCCAACTTCTAGCCCAACTTCCAACCCAACTTCCAACCCAGCATCCAACCCAACTTCAAATCCAACTTCCAACCCAACATCAAACTCAACTTCCAGCCCAACTTCCAACCCAACTTCCAGCCCAACTTCCAACCCAACTTCCAACCCAGCATCCAACCCAACTTCAAATCCAACTTCCAACCCAACATCAAACTCAACTTCCAGCCCAACTTCCAACCCAACTTCCAGCCCAACTTCCAACCCAACTTCCGTCCCAACTTCCATCCCAACTTCCATCCCAACTTCCAACCCAACTTCCTGCCCAACTTCCAGCCCAACTTCCAACCCAACTTCTAACCCAACATCCAACCCAGCTTCCAACCCAGCTTCCAACCCAGCGTCTTACCCAAATTCGAATCTTACTTCCAGTCCAACTTCAAACCCAACTTCCAACCAAAGTCCCAATCCAACGTCCAACCCAACAGCCAATCCAACTTCCAACCCAATTTCCAATCCAACTTCGAACCCAACTTCCAACCCAACTTCCATCCCAACTTCTTTCCCAACTTCCATCCCAGCTTCCAACCTAGCTTCCAACCTAACTTCCAACCCAACTTCCTATCCAACTTCTAACCCAAATTCTAGTTCGACTTCCAACCCAACTTCCAACCCAGTTTCAAACCCAACTTCCAACCCAACTTCCAACGCAACTTCCAACCCAACTTCCAACCCAAATTCCATCCCAAATCCCATCACAACTTCCAACCCAACTTCCAACCCAACTTCGAACCCAACATCCAACCCAAAATCCAACCCATCGTTCATCCCAACTTTCAACCCAACTTCCAACCCAACTTCCAACCCAACTTCCAACCCAACTTCCAACTCAAATTCCAATGCAACTTCCCTTCCAATTTCAAACACAATTCCCAACCAAAGTTCCAACCCAACTTCCAGCCCAATTTCGAACCCAACTTCCATCTCAACTTCCATCCCAACTACCAACCCAACTTCCAACCCAACTTCTGACCCAATTTCCAACCCAACTTTCAACCCAACTTCGAACACAACTTCCAACCCAACTTCCATCCCCACTTCCAACCTTACTTCCTGCCCAACTTCCAGCCAAACTTCCAACCAAACCGCCAACCCAACTTCCAATCCAACTTCCATCCCAACTTCCAACCTAACTTCCTGCCCAACTTCCAGCCCAACTTCCAACCCAACTTCTAACCCAATGTCCCACCCAACTTCCAACCCAACTTCCTACCCAAATTCCAACCCAATACCAACCCAACTTCCAACCCATCTTCCAACCCAACTTCCAACGAAACTCCAACCCAAACATCCAACCTAACGTCCAACCCCACTTCCAACCCAACTTCCAACCCCACTTCCAATCCAACTTTCAACCGAACTTCAAACCCATCTTCCAGCTCAACTTTCAACCCAACTTTGAACTCAACTTCGAACACAACTTCCAACCCAACTTCCATCCCCACTTCCAACCTTACTTCCTGCCCAACTTCCAGCCAAACTTCCAACCAAACCGCCAACCCAACTTCCAATCCAACTTCCATCCCAACTTCCAACCTAACTTCCTGCCCAACTTCCAGCCCAACTTCCAACCCAACTTCTAACCCAATGTCCCACCCAACTTCCAACCCAACTTCCTACCCAAATTCCAACCCAATACCAACCCAACTTCCAACCCATCTTCCAACCCAACTTCCAACGAAACTCCAACCCAAACATCCAACCTAACGTCCAACCCCACTTCCAACCCAACTTCCAACCCCACTTCCAATCCAACTTTCAACCGAACTTCAAACCCATCTTCCAGCTCAACTTTCAACCCAACTTTGAACTCAACTTCGAACACAACTTCCAACCCAACTTCCATCCCCACTTCCAACCTTACTTCCTGCCCAACTTCCAGCCAAACTTCCAACCAAACCGCCAACCCAACTTCCAATCCAACTTCCATCCCAACTTCCAACCTAACTTCCTGCCCAACTTCCAGCCCAACTTCCAACCCAACTTCTAACCCAATGTCCCACCCAACTTCCAACCCAACTTCCTACCCAAATTCCAACCCAATACCAACCCAACTTCCAACCCATCTTTCAACCAATTTTCCAGCCCAACTTCCAACCCAGTTTCCAACCCAACTTCCAACCCAACTTCCAATCCAACTTTCAACCGAACTTCAAACCCATCTTCCAGCTCAACTTTCAACCCAACTTTGAACTCAACTTCGAACACAACTTCCAACCCAACTTTCAACCCAACTTCCAACCCAACATCCATCCCAACTTCCATCCCAACATCCTTCTTTAACTTCCAACCCAACGTCCTACCCAACTTCCAACTCAACTTTCAACCCAACTTCCAGCCAAACTTCCAACCCAATTTCCAACACAGCTTCGAACCCACCTTCCAACCTAACTTCCAACCCAACTTCCAACCCAACTTCCAACCCAACTTCCAACCCAATTTTTGACCCACCTTCCATCTCAACTTCCATCCCAACTACCAACCCAACTTCCAACCCAAATTCCAACCCAACGTCCAACCCAATTTCAAGCCCAACTTCCATGCCAACTTCCAACCCAACTTCCAACCCAGCTTCCAACCCAACTTCCAAGCCAACTTCGAACGCAACTTCCATCCCACCTTCCATGCCAACTTCAAACCAAGTTTCCAACCTAGCTTCTAACCTCATTTTAAACCCAACTTCCAGCCCAACTTCCAACCCAAATTCCAACCCAACTTCCATTCCAACATCCAACCCAGCTTCCTATCCAACTTTCAACCTAACTTCCACTCCAACTTCCAACCGTACTTCCAATCCAACTTTCAACCTATCTTTCAACCCAAACTCTAACCCAACTTCCATCCCAACTTCCATCCAAACTTCCAACCCAACTTCCAACTCAACTTCCAACCCAATTTCCAACCCAACTTTCAAACCAACTTCCAACCCAACTTCCATCCCAACTTCCATCCAAACTTCCAACCCAACTTCCAACTCAACTTCCAACCCAATTTCCAACCCAACTTTCAAACCAACTTCCAACCCAACTTCCAAACCAACTTCCAGCCCCGCTTCTAACCCAACTTCCAACCCAACTTCCAACCCAGCCTCCCACCCTACTTCTAACCCAACTTCCAACCCAACTTCCAACCCAGCTTCCAGCCCAACTTACAACCCAACTTCCAAGCCAACTTCCAACCCAACATTCAACCCAACTTCCGACCCAACTTTCTACCCAACCTCCATCCCAACTTCAAACCCAACTTCCATCCCAACTTCCAACCCAGCTTCCAACCCAACTTCCATCCCAATGTCCAACCCAGCTTCCAGCCCGAATTCGAACCCAAATTCCAACCCAACTTCCAGCCCAACTTTCAACCCAACTTCCAACCCAACTTCCAACCAAACGTCCAACGCGTCTTCCAACCCAACTTCTACTCCAACTTCCAACCCAACTTCAAACCCAACTTCCAACCCAACTTTCAGCCCAACATCCAGCCCAACTTCAAACCCAACTTCCAACCCAATTCCAACCCAACTTCTAACCCAAATCCCAACCCAACTTCCAACCCAACCTCCATCCAAACTTCCAACCCAACTTCCAACCCAACTTCCAAACCAACTTCGATCCCAACTTCCATCCCAACTTCTAGCCCAACTTCCAACTCAACTTCCAACCGAACTTCCAACCCAACTTCCAACCCAACTTCCATCCCAACATCCAACCCAGTTTCATACCCATGTTCCAGCCCAACTTCCAACCCAAGTTCTAACCAAACTTCTAACCCAACTTCCAACACAACTTCCATCCCAACTTTCAGCCCAATTTCCAATCCAGCTTCCAGCCCACCTTCCAGCCCAACTACCATCCCAACTTCCATCCCAACGTCCAATCCAACTTCCACCTCAACTTCCAACCCAACTTCCAACCCAATTTCCAACCAAACTTCCAACCTATCCTCCAACCCAACTGCCGACAAAACTTCCAACCAAACCTCCAACGTAACCTCCAACTCCCTTTCCATCCCAGCTTCCTCCCCAACATCCGACCCAACTTCCAACCCAACTTCCAACCCAACTTTCAACCCAACGTCCAGCCCAACTTCCAACCCAACTTCCAACCCAACATCCAACCCAACTTCCAACCCAACTTCCAATCCAACTTCCAACCCAACTTTCAACCCAACTTCCAACCCAACGTCTAGAAAAACTTCCATCCCAACTTCCATCCCAGCTACCAACCCAACTTCCAACCCAACTTCCAACTCTACTTCCAACCCAACTTCCAACCCAACTTCCAACCCATCTTCCAACCCAACTTCCAACGAAACTCCAACCCAAACATCCAACCTAACGTCCAACCCCACTTCCAACCCAACTTCCTATTCAACTTCCACCCCAACATCCAACCCAACTTTCAACCCAACTTCACACCCAACTTCCAACCCAACTTCCATCCCAACATCCAACCCAACTTTCAACCCAACTTAAAACCCAAATCTCAACCCAAATTCCAACCCAACTTCTAGCACAACTTCCATCCCAACTTCCATACTTGCTACCAACCCAACTTCCAACCCAACTTCCAACCCAACTTCCAATCCAGTCTTCAACCCAAATTCAAGCCCAACTTCCAACCCAATTTTCAACCCAACTTCCAACCCAACTTCGAAGACAACATCCATCCCACCTTCCATCCCAACTTCAAACCCAATTTCCAACCCAACTTCCAACCCAACTTCCAACCCAATTTCCAACCCAAAACCCAACTCAACTTCCAACCCACTTTCCAACCCAATTTTCAATCCAACTTCCAGCCCAACTTCCAACCTAGCTTCCACCCCAACTTTCAACCCAACTTTCAACCCAATCTCCAACCCAACTTCCATCCCAACTTCCATCCCAATTTCCAACCCCACTTCAAACCCAACTTCCAATCCAACGTCCAATCCAACTTCCAACCCAGCCCTACACCCTAACTTCCATCACAACTTCCAACCCAACGTCCAACCCAACTTCCAACCGAATAAGCAACCCACTGTCCAACCCAACTTTGAACCCAACTTCCATCCTAACTTCCACCACTTCTTCTAACACAACTTCCAATCTTCCAATACAGCTTCCAACCAAGCTTTCAACCAAACTTCCAACCCACCTTCCAACCCAACTTCCACCCCAACATCAAACTCAATTTCCATCTCAACTTCAAGTCCAACTCCCAACCCAACTTCCAACCCAACTTCCAACCCAACGTCCAACCCAACATCCATCCCAACTTCCATCCCAGCTTCCAACCCAACTTCCACTTTAACTTCCAACCCAACTTCCATCCCAACATTGAACCCACATATAACCTTATTTCGAAACCAACTTTCATCCCAACTCCCAACCCAACTTCAAACCAAACTTCCAAACCAAATTCCAATCCAACTTCCAACCCAACTCCTAACCCAACTTCCAATCCAGCTTCCAACCCAATTTCTAACCCAAATTCCATCCCAACGTCCATATCAACTACCAACCAAACTTCCAACCCTACTTCCAACCCAACTTCCATCCCAACTTCCATCCCAACTTCCAACCCAACTTCCAATCCCACTTCCAACCCAACTTCGAACCCAACTTCCAGCCCAACATCCAACCTAAACGCCGTCTTGGCGATGGAGTCCGGGTGCATGGGAAGAGCGTGGAAGGCAGCTTTCATGTCGAGTTTTGCAAACCATCCCCGACCCTACTGGGGCTCTTGTATGTCAACGATTAGTGGCATAGGATAAGCGTCCTCCTCGGTTACACGGTTGAGGTCGCGGAAGTCAACGCAGAATCGTGTGGACCCATCCGGCTTCCCCACTATGACCAAGTTGGCACGCCAGGGACTGACGATGGGGACAATCACCCCTTGCGCCTTGAGCTCCGCGAGCCCCTCAGTGCTGATCTTTTCTTGTTCGAGACGAATGCGCCGCACCTTCTGTTTTGTGGGCACGGAGTCCCTCGTAGACATGAATTGGAAGGCCTCTACGACCCCAAGATCCATTGTGGACCCAGCAAAGATGTCTGCGAATGCGTCCAACAGGTCACAGAAATCCTGTTTTTGTGTAGGAGAAAGTCGTGAGTGGAGCATGTGATCCCACCGCGGGGTGGTGATGGTGCTTTTTCGCGGAGTGGGTAGAACTCCTCTTCGTCCTCGAGTGGATGCCCATCCCCTATGGCTCGTTCTCCCTTCTGCCACAGCCCCAGGAGGCTGGTCTGCACCTCGTCTCGGTTGTTTCCTCCGCGAGGTCCTGCCATTCATCTGCCGTGACCTGTTCCGCGTCAGGCAAATGAGCCGTGATGGATGGCAATCTGTTTGCGTGGGCCTTAGAGTCCTGTGCTGCAGCATCCCGGAGGGAGAAGGATTCGCCGCCGGTTACAGTTACCGCCATCCTTTTGCCGATGGTGATGGGGCAAAGTGCGTCTTCTCCGGATGCAGAGCTGAGTTGCATGATTCCAAGGGAGAAGAGAAGGTTGGCCCGTCGCAGTATCACGTAGTCCATAGCCAGGAGCACGTCGTAAGTTCTAGCTTGCGTGACTTGGACGTCCATTGGTTCATGGAGGGAACCCACTTTCATGAGTAGGCTGTGAACTTCTCCATCTCCATAGTCCATTCCGCCCGCTGAGTTGGTGAAAAGACGGCACGTGGGGAGGATGCGGTCTGCCCATCCGATCACTAGAAGGACGCGGAACGCCACAGTGGTGTGAGTGGCCCCTCTGTCGATGATGGCCAGGAACTTCCTTCCACATATCCAAACCATGCAGCACGCGACCTCGTAATGGTTGCCGTCCCGTCGCTGTGGTTCCAGGGGCTGCGGTGTCCATCCTCACTCTTCTTCTACAAGGCTTAATGCTAATGAAGTGTCGTGCATTGTACGGCGGGTGTTCTGTGTGCCCGCGGTCGGCGTGGTGCAGTTGAGGGAGATGCCCACAGCTTGGAGGCATGGATTGGCCCATGGCGAACTCCTCCTTTAGTCGCGGTGCAAGCTCATGATTGATACGTAGGAACTCAAAAAAGTTGACTTCCGCAAAGGAGGTGGTGAAGAGACATTGAACGGGATCATTGCTTCCCTCCGCGACCGCCAGAGCTGTGGGGGGTGCCTGCGAAGATGGTGCCCGTTGCTTTGCCGCTGCGAGTGGTGGTTTCGTCTGTCATCGTTTCTCCGGTACGACGGTACGATTCGCAACTGCCTCCTGGAAGCGTTCCTCCGAGCCTCTGCCTTGCGCCGCGGATCTTCCTGTACTCTGGCTACCATCTGTAAATTCCATCTGCGCAAGCCTAATTTTTGGGCTTGCGAGATGAGAGTGGTCTTCGCAGCGGTGGGAGGCAATTTCGTGGTTTCGTCCTCCGCCATTGGCAGCCCCAGCATGATGTTGCGGGCTCTGCCCGTAGAGTTCGCGGACGCCTGGGGGTTGGGCAGGATACCCTGCCCTCCCGAGGCAGTCTGGGTTTGATTGTCCGGTGCCGGCAGCTTGCATCTGTTGCTAATGCTGCTGGTCCTGCCATTGTTTATTGTGATACCGCTGCCACTGCTGTACCATAGGGTCCTACTGCATGGGATCGGTCCGCGGAACACCCTGCCTTTTGCGCGGACAGTCTCGAGCGATGTGCTCCAGGCTCTGGCAAGTGTAGCACGCCTTCGGCTTGGACTCGGAAGCCTGTGCTGCTGGTGCCGAAGTATGAGAATCTCCACCTTGATGCTGTCGCGTCGACCGCTGCCGTGTGGAAATGGCCGTGGCGTCCTACACCGCATCCTACAGTGACTGATAGCGCTCAGGGATCATCAGACTGCTGATCTCATCGGTAAGTGCGCGGATGCGATTTTGCAGGAGGACCCACAGCGGCAGTCCTTCTCCTTGAGGGTTCTTCGCGATTGATGCCCAAGTGAGGAACTGATCCAAAAACCAGCAGATGTCAGTGTCCTTCCGCATGACTTCCTTTTCAATTTTGCGAAGTGCTTCGTCCTTGGTCAGCCGCTTGAAGCGCTCAATCAGCACGTTGCCAAAATCCTCGAAGGAGCTGAATGGCGCACGTGCATTGTACCAGTCCTCCACGGTGCCTTCCAGATGGAGCTCCGCGGTGGCCAGACAAAGACTTGGTGGGATCTGCCCTATACTTGCATGTATGGTGATCTGCTTCAACCATGTCCACGGGTCCTCTTAAGGGGTTCCCTTAAAGATGTCCAGCCGCGGAATGTTAGCTGTCTGCACACGTACATACTGCAACTGGGGCACAGTGTTCCCGTTAGCCATGGATGTCATCGCTGGAAGCGGGTACGAGGCTGCGGCTGCCGAATAACCCATTTGGCTAGTTTGTGGCTGTCCCTAGGGTGCTGGTGTGGGATTGCTCATTGTGGTTGTCGCCGAAAGAGCATAGTAGTTAGTCGTAGGGATCCCCTACGTCGCGTAGGGTGCGGAATAGAAGGAAGTCCCAAGGGGCGGTGCCTGTGTGCTCTGGGCGGCACGGACCATAGGTCTTGGCAGCCAGTATCCCTGTGGTAGGGGATGCGACCATGCAGGGTGGTAGAGTGGGACGGTAGTAGATACTGTAGGTGTTGCAGTAGTCCCTGGATTCGGCGGAAGCACTGGATAGCTGGAGTGGAGCACAGTGGTCTCCACCTGACTGGTGGTGGTGGGTGGTGGTGGGTGGATTGCAATTCCCGCTGGTGCGGTAATCATCGGTTGCTCGGGGTAGACTGGGTGTCCAACCGTCACGGGCATCAATTACGCCGACATGGGGACTGGCGGCTGCTGTGGCGGCGTCTGCTGCATAGGGGCCTGCAGCGGCACTCCCGCCGCGGAGGGCGTGGCCCAGGTGCCCATCATCATCCAACCTGGTGGGGCTGTGGTAGAGGAGATTTTTGCGGGCCCCGCGTACGACAGGGTCCCATGCAATGCTGGGTTGGGCTCTGGCTGGGGCCCTGTGAGTGGCTGCTGGGTTGCGTGGGATGGTTGCGGGGCCAGGAGGGGTTGGTGCACCATGCCCCCTCTCTGTTCCCCCTACGGTGTTCCTTGCCATCCAGTGAATTCAGGGTTGTGACTCGCCGTTGCCCTCACGCTTGGTGTTACTGGGGTGTCCAAGGCAGTCAACCACGGATTCACGTGGAGGGATACTCTTTCCATCGCATTGGATAGTCCAGCCCCGGCTGCCTGATCCCTCGCCACCTACTCTGCTTTGGGTGGGTGGGGCTGCTGCCTCGTCTTCGGCATCACAGGTGACCTGCCCAGCGGTTCGATGGATACTTCCTCCAAAGGCTGCCTCACCCCCCTTTCTCCCTTTGCTAAAGGTGAGTGTTCTGCGGGCATGTATCCTTGCTGCGCTTGGTAGCGGTGGGCAGCCCCGAAGGTTGGCTCCCTGGGGACAAGTGGAGACGGGGAGGCTTCCATCCCTGCTAGGGGCGCGAATGGCAAGTGATCCTCCTCTGCTGCCCATGACGGCTGCACTCCGCCGCGCCGCTAAAAAACTGGCCCTTGATATGCCAGTGATTTTTCGGTCTCGGAGAGTCCGTCTGCTGGCGGTGGCATATTGGAAAACCACATGTGCTACGTAGAGTCGTTGGCCTGTGGCTGGTGGGTTCCGCGTACATCTTGGCTGTGTGCGCTTTCCACCTCCACGCGGTCCGGCAGCTCGTTCATGATACGCCGCCACTGTAGCTGTTCCAGCCACTCGGTAACTCTTCGGTGCTGTCCTAGTGGATCCGCGCCCGGCGATGAACTAACAGGCCTGCGAGAGGGTGTGGGCGAGATGTCTCTGCTGCCCGCCTGTGTGGCTGCACGCCGCGGTAAGAAGTAGCGTGTAAAAGCTTGCTGTGAATGCTGCTGATGCCGCCTCCGCGTATCCTGATGCACGAAGATGGCTGCTGACATGTATGACTGAATCTGAAGGCTCGTGCAGTTCTGGTAGCAAGGAGCAAATAACTGTCCACGCTCACCGCACCATAACACTGATACCCCCAATGTTGTCGCGCACTGTTCTGCTTCCGCACTTTTCCTTCCGCATCCGGTCTGCTCCGCGGCTCAGCTATTCCGCGATGGTCAGACAGCACCTGCTTTGATGCTCCTCCGCTACCTCTCCTAGCCTTCCGCGGATGCTTCACACCCTCCGGGTCGCGCTAGTGGGTAGTGCTCCGCGGCTCGCCCCTTGCCGGCACAAGAGTCCATCACCTTGTGGCCCCTGACTCCTACGCCCGCGGAACCTCGTTTTGTGGCTGTACGCAAGGACGTGGAGTCGCCGGCCGCACCCTTCACCCAATTTGCGTTCCGTGGTGGTGATGGTTCTCAGCGAAGTCCTTTTAGGACCCAGGATTGGGAGCGAGTTGAGCAGTTTACCCCACACACACTCGGAGAGGAGGTATTTTGTCCTCCGCTGAAGGCCTCCGCGGAGAGCAACCCAATAGCTCCCTTAATGGCTGCAGATATTGGAAGGGCCAAGCGGGAGTGTGAATTAGACTATCACTTGCGCGGATTGATGAGACAGAATGTGGTAATCTGATTCTGAACAAGTCAGGACTCTCAGGCCCATAAGTGGGAAGTAGGCTTACATTAACTCAAATTGCACAAGATCAGACAAGCGGTAGGTATCTTTTGGTCAGACTAGTTCTTCCGCTACACTACTACCTTATATCTGCCAAATATAGCCCTCTGAGACTCCGCCTACCACACTCTTCCCCTATGTTGGACTCCGCGCGATGCGTAACACGCACCGCGGGTCTCGTCCTTGATCTCACACACACTCGACTACTTCTACATTTCCCTGTTCTACTACCGCTTCTTCCTCTACTCCGCGGCTTGGGTGCTCGCGGTCTCGTGTTCTTCCTTGAATCTTTGTCTTTGCGTGGTGCGTCCTTCCGGTCCTCCTCCTTGATTACCGCTGCCCACCCTGAGATCTCATTGGTGGAGCTTCTTCCTGATAGCTGGTTCTACCGTCGTGTGTTTAGCACGTCCGTCGCTCCCACTTCTCCACGGCTCGGTTCATGTTCTTTTCCGACCGCGGATTCTTACCCTGCTGTCCCGCCAATTTTGGCTTATCCGCAGCCATTGCTTCCAACAGCCGTAGAACAAAACCGTTAATTGGCGGCATCTTTTCCCCACCTCTTTTCCTTCACCGCTACTGGTTTCCGCGCCACCCCACGCTCTACCACAGTCTTGTTGTGGGAGCCAGCATATCTTGTGCGTTCTCCAGTGCTCCACGGCTTCCCTTCAATCCTCCTTTGCGGATCTCTAACCGCGGACGCCACGTTCCGTGGATTTGTGGGTTGCGGCGATTTTCCCTCTGCGCATCCATCTTCTCCTCAACGGAGATGCGGTGAATCCCCGCCTGACAACCCAATATCCAATCCAACTTCCAACCCAACTTCCAACCTCAATTCCAACCCAGCTTCCTACCCAACTTCCAACCCAACGTCCAACCCAACTTCCAACCAAACGTCTAACCCAAATTCCATCCCAACAACCAACCCAACATCCAACCCAACTTCCAATCAAACTTTCAACCCAACTTTTAATTCAACTTCCAGCCCAACATCCAACCCAACTTCCATCCCCACTTTTAACCCACTTCCTACCCAACTTCCAACCTACTATCCAACCCAGCTTCCAAGCACACTTCCAAACAAAATTCCCACCCAACTTTCAGCCCTACTTACAACCCAACCTCCAACCCAACTTCCAACCCAACTTCCAATCCAACTTCCAACCCAGCTTCCAACCCAAATTCCAACCCAACTTCCATGCGAACGTCCAACCCAAGTTCCAACCCAAGTTCCAACTCAACTTCCAACCCAACTTCCAACACAACTTCCGACCCAACTTCCAACCCAACGTCCAGCCCAACTTCCAACCCAACTTCCATTCCAACGTCCAACCCAACTTCAAACCCAACTTCCAACTCAACTTCCAACCCAACTTCCAACCCAGCTTCCAACCCAACTTCCAACCCAACTTCCATGCGAACGTCCAACCCAAGTTCCAACCCAAGTTCCAACTCAACTTCCAACCCAACTTCCAACACAACTTCCGACCCAACTTCCAACCCAACGTCCAGCCCAACTTTCAACCCAACTTCCAATCCAAAATCAAACCCAACTTCCATCCGAACTTCCAGGCAAACTTCCAATCCAGCTTTCTACCCAACTTCAATCCCAACTTCCAACCCAACTTTCAGCCCAACTACCAAGCTAACTTCCAATCTAACGTCCAATCAAACTTCCACGTTAACTTCAGGCCAAATTTCCAGCCCAAAGTCCAATCCAATACCCAGCTCAGCTTTCAACCAAACTTCCAACCCAGAGTCCAACCAAACTTCCAATCCAACTTCCTACCCAGCTTCCAACCATACTGCTAACCCAACTTCTAACCCAGATTCCAACCTAGCTTCCAACCCAACTTTCAGCCCAACTTCCAGCCCACGATCCATTCCAACTTTCAACCCAACTTCCATCCCAACTTCCAACGCAACTTCCAACTTAATTTCCAACCTAGCTTCCAGCCCACATTCCAACCCAACTTCCAAGCCAACTTCCAGCCCAACTTCCGACCTAGCTTCTAACCCACCATGCAACCCAACTTCCAACCCAATTTCAAACCCATCTTTCAACCCAAATCAAAACCCAACATTCAACCAAGCTTCCAACCCATTTTCCAACCCATCTTCCAGCCCAACTCCCAACCCAACATAAAACCCAACTTCCATCCAACCTTCCAATCCAACTTCCAACCAAGCTTCCAGCCCAGCTTCCAGCCCAGGTGCCATCCCAACTTCCATCCCAACTTCCAACCCAACTTCCAACCGAGCTTCCATCCCAACTTCAAACCCAAATTCCAACCCAACTTCCAACCCAACTCCTAGCCCAACTTCCAACCCACCCTCCAACCCATCTTTCAACCCAACTTCCAACCCAACTTCTGACACAACTGCCAACCCAACTTACAACACAATTTGCAACCCAATTTCCATCCCAACTTCCAAACCAGCATCCAACCTAACTTTTACCCAAACTTCCAACCCAACTTCCAACCCAACTTCCAGCCCAACTTCCAGCCCAACTTCCAACCCAACTTCCAACCCGACTTCCATCTTAACTTCCATCCCAACTTCCATCCCAACTTGCAACCCAACTTCCAACCCAACTTCCAAGCCAACTTCCAGCCAAACTTCCAACCGAACTTCCAACCCAACTTCCAACCCAACTTCCATCCCAACTTCTAGGCAGACTTCCAACCCAACTTCGAGTCCAACATCCTACCCATCTTCCAAACCAACATCCAACCCAAATTATAACCCAACACCCAACCCAACTTCCAACCGAACTCCAACCCAACTTCCAGCCTAACTTCCAACCCAACTTCCAACCCAACTTCCAGACCAAACTTCCAACCCAACTTCCAACCCAACTTGCATCACAATATCCAACCAAAATGCCAACCCAACTTTTAACCCAACTTCCAATCCAACTTCCAGCCCAACTACCAAGCCAATTTCCAAGCCAACGTCCAACCCAACTTCCATCCCAACTTCGTGCAAAAATTCCAACTCAGATTCCAATCGAACTTACAACAAAACTTCCAACCCAACATCCAACCAAACTTCCAACCCAACTTCTAACCCAACTTCCAATCCAACTTCCAACCCTTCTTCTAACCCAGCTTCCAACCCGGCACCCGACCTAGCTTCCAACCCAACTTTCAGCCTAATTTCCAACCCAACTTCCAACCCAACATCAAACCCAACTCTCAACCCAACTTCCAACCCAACTTCCATCCCACCTTCTAATCCAACATCCAACCCAGCTTCCAACCGGGCTTCCAACCCAACTTCCATCCCAACTCCATCCCAACTTCCAACCCAACTTCCAGCTCAACTTCCAATCCAACTTCCAACCCAACTTCCAAACTGGCTTCCAACCCAACATCCAACCTTGCTTTCAACCCACCCTTAAACCCAACTTTCAACCCCACTTTCAACCCAACTTCCAACCAAACTTCCCACAAAACTCCAACCCAGCTTCCATGACAACTGCCAACCCAACGTTCAACCGAACTTCCAGCCCAACTTCCAGCCCAACTTCCAATCCAACTTCCAACCCAGCTTCCATGACAACTGCCAACCCAACGTTCAACCGAACTTCCAGCCCAACTTCCAGCCCAACTTCCAATCCAACTTCCAACCCAACTTCCAACCCAACTTCCAACCCAACTTCCAACTGAACTTCCAACACAACTTCAAACCCAACTTCCAACCCAACTTCCAACCCAACTTCCATCCCAACTTCCATCCCAACTTGCAACCCAACTTCCAAGCAAACTTCCAAGCAACCTTCCAACCCATATTTCAAATCAGCCTCCAATCCCATTCTCAACCCAACTTCTTACCCAACTTTCAACCCAGCTTCCATCCCAACTTCAAGCCCAACTTCCAGCCCAACTTCCAACCCAACATCATACCCAACTTCCAACTTAATCTCCAACACAATTTCCAACCCAAGTTCCAACCCAACTTCCAACCCAACTTCCATCCCAACCTCCAACCCAACTTCCAACCCAACATTCAACCCAGCTTCCAACTCAACTTCCAATCCAACTTCCCTTTCAACTTCTTGTTTAACTTCAAACACAGCTTCCAACCCAACTCCCAACCCAACTTCCAACCCAATTTCCAACCCAGCTTCCAACCCAACTTCCAACACAACTACCAAGCCAGCTTCCAACCTAACTTCCAAGCCAACTACCAAGCCAAATTCCAACCCAAATTCCAACCCAACTTCCATGCCAAATTCCGACCCAATTTCCATCTCAACTTCCATCCCAACTTCCAACCCATCTTCCAACCCAACTTCCATCCCAACATCGGACCCAACTTCCAACCCAACTTCCAACCCAACTTCCAGCCAACTTCCAACCCAACTTCCAACCCAACTTGCAATTCAACTTCCAACGCGACTTCCAGCCCAACTTCCAACCCAACTTCCAGCCCAAACTCCAACCCAACATTCAACCCAACTACCAAGCCAACTTTCAACCCAGCGTCCAACCCAAATTTCACCCCAACTTCCACCCCAACATCCAGCCCAACTTCCAGCCCAAATTCTAACCCAACATCCAGCCAAACTTCCAACCCAACGTCCAACCAAACTTCCAACCCAATGTCCAGCCCAACTTCCAACCAAATTTCAATCCCAACATCTGACCCAACAACTAACCCAACTTCTAAGAGAACTTCCAACCCAACTTCCAACCCAAATTCCATCTTAACTTCCATCCCAACTTCCAACCCAGCTTCGTACCCAACTTCCAACCCAACTTCCAACCCAACTTCCAACCCAACTTCCAACCCAACTTCCAAATCAACCTCCAGCACAGCTTCCCACCCAACCTCCCACCCAACTTCCAACCAAACTTCAATCCCAACTTCCATCCCAACTTGCAACCCAACTTCCAACCCAACATCCAACATAACTTCCAACCCAATGTTTAACCCAAATTCCAACCCAACTTCAAACCAAGCCTCCATTCCAACTTTCAACCCAACTTTCAACCGAACTTCAAACCCAATGTCCAACCCAACTTCCAACACAACTCCTATCCCAACTTCCATACCAACCTCCAACCCAACTTACAACCCAACTACCATCCCAACTTCCAACCCAACTTCCAACCCAACATCCAACCCAACTTCCAAGCAAACTTATAATCCAATTTCCAACCCAACTTCCAACCCAACATCCAACCAAGCTTCCAACCCAACACCCAACCCAACTTTCAACCCAGCTTCCAGCCCAACTTCCAGCCCAACTTGCAGCCTAGCTTCCAACCCAACTTCCAACCAAACATGCAACCCAACTTAAAACCCAACTTCCATCCCACCTTCCAATCCAACTTCCAACCTTGCTTCCAACCCAGCTTCCAACCCAACTTCCATACCAACTTCCATCCCAACTTCCAACCCATCTTCCAGCCCAACTTTGAATCCAATTTCCAATCCAACTTCCAACCCAACTTCCAACCCAACTTCCAACCCACCCTCCAGCCCAACTTCCATCCCAACTTCAAAACCAACTTCCAATCCAATGTCAACCATATGTCCAACCCAACTTCCAAACCAACTTCCAACCTAACTTCCAGACGTGCTTTCAACACAGCTTCCAACTCAACTTCTAGCATAGCTTCCAATCAAAGTTCCAACCAAACTCCCAACCCAACTTTCAACCCAGCTTCCAACCCTACATCAAACTCAATTTCCATCCCAACTTCCAACCCAACTTCCAACCCAACTTCCAACCCATCTTCCAACCCAACTTCCAACCAAACGTCCAGCCCAACAGCCATTCCAACTTCCATCCCAACTTCCAACCCACTTATGGCGAAAGGGGGAAACAATGGTTTGTGAATACTAGTCATGGAATTGCAAGTACAATGACCGTCAATATGCAGTGGCACAGTGTGGCTACCATGCACAGCGACCAACCAAAGTATGCATGTGTCACTGACCATGACCAACAAATCTCACTTCATGTCGTCAACGTTGACAACTCACAACAAGAGTCACGGATAGTCAGAGGGGATAACAATTGTTTGGGAACACTAGCCATGCACTAGAAAGCACAAAGACCGTCAATGCATAGTGACACGGCGTGGTAACCATGTACAGTGAACACCAAAGTAGGCATATGCCACTACAAATGACCAAAATAAACTCATAGTGTGTGGTCAACGTTGGAAACTCATAACACGAGTCACAAATGGTCAATGGGGGAAACAATGGGTTGGGAACACTAGTTATCAACTAGCATGTACAAATATTTTGAACAAGTAGTGGCACGGCATGGCTAGCGTACACAGTGACCAACCAAAGGATGCATACGTAACTGACTATGACCAAAAAAGTCCACTATGTGTGGTCAACATTGACAACTCATAACACGAGTCACAAATGGTCAGAGGGAGAGACAATGGATTGGGAATCCTATGTAGCAACTAGAAAGGACAAAGAACTTAAAATATAAGTGACACGGTGTGGCTACTTTGCACACCGAACAACCAAACTAGGCACATGTCACAGACCATTACCAAATAATTTCAAGATGGGTGGTCAACGTTCACAACCCATACCACGAGTCACAAATGGCCAGATGGGGAAACAATGGTCTCGGAATATTACTTTTCAACTAGCAAGTACAACGACCTTCAATAAAAAGTAGCACCGTTTGGCTACCATGCACAATGACCGACCAGAGTAGGCATATGTACTGTCTTTGACGAAAGAAATCCGCTGTGTGTGGTCAACGTTGACAACTCGTAACACAAGTCACAAATGATCAGAGGGGGTAACGATGGTTTGGGGACACCAGGTATCAACTAACAAGAACAAGAACCTTCAATAAGTAGTGGCACAGTGTGGCTACCATGTACAATGACCAACCAAAGTAGGCATATGTCACTGACACTGACCAAAGAATGTCACGATGTGTTGGCAACTTTGACAACTCATAACACGAGTCACAAATGGTCAGAGGGGGAAAGAATGAGTTCGGAAGACTACTTATCAACTAGCAAGTACAAAGACCTTCGACAAGCAGTGGCCCGGTGTGGCTATCATGCACAATGACCAACCAAAGGATGCATACGTCACTGACTATGACCAAAGGAGTGCACTATATGTCGTCAACATTGAAAACTCATAACACGAGTCAAAAATGGTCAGAGGGATAGACAATGGTTTGGGAACCATATGTGTTGACTAAAAGGTACAAAGGACTCCAATATGAATGGCAGGGTGTGGCTACTCTGCACACCGAACAACCAAACTAGGCATATGTCACTGACCACGACCAAAGAATTTCAATATGGATGGTCAACGTTCACAACCCATAACACAAGTCAGAGATGGTCAGAGGGAGAACAACTTGTTTTGGAATCTACCTTTTTAACTAGCAAGGGCAACAACCTACAATAAGTAGTAGCACGGTGTGACTACCATGCACAATGACCGACCAAGGTAGGCATATGTACTGCCTTTGACCAAAGAAATCCGCCGTGTGTGGTCAACGTTCACAACTCATAATACGAGTCACGAATGGTCAGAGGGGGGAACGATAGTTTGGGAACACCAGGTATCAACTAGCAAGGACAAGGACCTTCAATAAGTAGTGGCACGGTGTAGTTACCATGTACAATGACCAACCAAAGTAGGCATTTTTCACTAACCATGACCACAGAATGTCAGTATGTGTGGTCAACTTTGACAACTCATAACACGAGTCACAAATGGTCAGAGGGGGAAACAATGGTTTGTGAATAGTAGTTATCAACTAGCAAGTACAGAGACCGTTAACTTGCAGTGGCACAGTGTGGCTACCATGAACAGCGACCAACCAAGGTATGCATATGTCACTGACCATGACCAAAGAATCCCACTTCATGTGATACCGTTGAGAACTCACAACAAGAGTCACAGATAGTCAGAGGGGGTGACAATGGGTTGGGAACACTAGCTATCAACTAGAAAGCACAAAGAAGTTCAATACGTAGTGACACGGCGTGGCAACCATGTACAGTGACAAACCAAAGTAGGCATATGCCACTAACCATGACCAAAATAATTTCACAGTGTGTGGTCAACGTTGCAAAGTCATAACACGAGTCACAAATGGTCAGAGGGGTAAACTATGGATTGGGAACAATAGTTATCAACTAGCAAGTACATAGACCTTCAACAAGTAGTGGCACTGTGTGGCTATCTTGCACAGTGACCAACCAAAGGATGCATACTTCACTGACTATGACCAAAGAAGTCCACTATGTGTTGTCAATATTGACAACTCAAAACACAAGTCACAAATGTCAATATTCCATTCCATCTTCCCTCCCGGCTTCCAACCCAACTTCCAACCCAACTTCCAACCCAATTTCCAACCCAACTTCCAACCCAACTTCAAACCCAACTTCTAACCCAACTTCCGGGCCCACTTCCAACCCAACTTCCAACCCAACTTCAGATCCAACTTCCAACCCAACTTCCAACCTAACTTCCAACCCAACTTCCAACCCAACTTCAAAGCCAACTTCCAACCCAACTTCCAAACCAACCTCCATCCCAGCTTCCACCCCAACTTCGAACCCAACTTCCAACCCAACGTCCATCCCAACTTCCAACCCAAGTTTGGGCCCAACTTCCAACCCAGCTTCCATCCCAACTTCCAACCCAACTTCCCACCCAACTTCCAACCCAACTTCCAACCCAACTTCAAACCCAACTACCAAGCCAACTTCAAACCCAACGTCCAACAAAACGTAAAAACAAACTCTCAACCCAACCTCCAACACAACTTCCATCCCAAGTTCCAGTTCAACTTCCAACCCAACTTCCAACCCAAATTCCAACCCAACATACAACCCAACTTTCAACCCAACTTCCAGCCAAACTCACATCTCAACTTACAGTCCAACGTCCAACCCAACTTCCAACCTAGCGTCAAACCCAACTTCCAACCCAACTTCCAACCCAACTACCAACCTAACTTTTAATCCAACTTCAAACCCAGCTTCCAACTCAACTCGTAACCCAACTTCCAATCCAACATCCAATCCAACTTCCAACCCAACTTTGAACCCATCTTCCATCCCCACTTCCAACACAACTTCCAACCCAACTTCCAACCCAGCTTCCAACCCAACTTCCAACCCAACGTCTTACCCGACTTCCAACCTTTCTCGCAACCCAGCTTCCAACCCAGCTTCCAACCCAACTTCCAACCCAAGTTCCAACCCAACGTTCATCCCAACTTCCATCCCAATCCCCAGCCCCACTCCCAACCCAACATCCAATCCAACTTTCAACCCAACTTCCAACCCAACTTCCAACCGAGCATCCAACCCAGTTGTCAACCAAACTTTCAACCCAACTTCCTACTCAACTTCCAACCCAACTTCCAACTCAACTTCCAACCCAACTCCCAACCCAACATCCAATCCAACTTTCAACCCAACTTCCAACCCAACTTCCAACCGAGCATCCAACCCAGTTGTCAACCAAACTTTCAACCCAACTTCCTACTCAACTTCCAACCCAACTTCCAATCCAACTTCCAACACAACTTCCAACCCAAATTCCATCCTAACTTCCATCCCAACTTCCAAACCAACTTCCATCCCAACTTCTAACCCAGATTCCAACCCAATTTCCAACCGAACTCCCAACCCAACTTCCAACCCAAAGTCCATCCCAATTCCCCTCTCAACTTCCAACCCAACTTCCAACACAATTTCCAACCCAACTTCCAACCCAACTTCCAACCCAACTTCCAACCCAACTTCCAACCCAACTTCCAACCCAAAGTCCATCCCAATTCCCCTCTCAACTTCCAACCCAACTTCCAACACAATTTCCAACCCAACTTCCAACCCAACTTCCAACCCAACTTCCAACCCAACTTCCAACCCAACTTCCAACTCAACTTCCAACCCAACATCCAAGCCAACTTCCAACCCAACTTCCCACCCAAATTCTAACCCAACCTCAAACACACCTTCTATCCCAACTTCCATCCCAACTTCCATCCCAACTTCCATCCCAACTTCCAACCCAACTTCTAACCCAAATTCCAACCAAACTTTCAACCCAACTTCGAACCCTACTTCCAACCCAACTTCACACCCAGCTTCCTATCCAGCTTCCAACCCAATTTTCAACCCAACTTCCAACCCATCTTCCAACCCAACTTCCATCCCAACTTCCAACCCAACTTCTAACCCAAATTCCAACCAAACTTTCAACCCAACTTCGAACCCTACTTCCAACCCAACTTCACACCCAGCTTCCTATCCAGCTTCCAACCCAATTTTCAACCCAACTTCCAACCCGCGTTCCTACCCAACTTCCAATCCAACTTCCAGCCCAACGTCCAATCCAACATCCAACACAGCTTCCAACCCAACTTCCGTGCCAACTTCCATCCCAAATTCCAACCCAACTTCCAACCCGCGTTCCTACCCAACTTCCAATCCAACTTCCAGCCCAACGTCCAATCCAACATCCAACACAGCTTCCAACCCAACTTCCGTGCCAACTTCCATCCCAAATTCCAACCCAACTTCGAACCCAACTTCCAGCCCAACTTCCAACCCAACTTCCATCCCAACTTCCAGCCCAACTTCAAACCCAACTTCCAATCCATTTTCAAGCCGAACTTTCAACCAAACTTCCAACCCATCTTCCAATCCAACTTCTAACCCAATTTTCATCCCAACTTCCAGCCCAACTTCCAATCCAACTTCCAAACCCACTCTCAACCTATCTTCCAACCCAACTTCCAACCCAACTTCCAATCCAACTTCTAACCCAATTTTCATCCCAACTTCCAGCCCAACTTCCAATCCAACTTCCAAACCCACTCTCAACCTATCTTCCAACCCAACTTCCAACCCAAATTCCTACCTTGCATCCAACTCAGCTTCCAACCCAACTTTGAACCCAGCTGCCAACCCATCTTCCTATCCAACTTCCAACCCAACTTCCAACCCAAATTCCAACCCCACTGCCAACCCGACATCCATCCAAACTTCCAACCCAACTTTGAACCCAGCTGCCAACCCATCTTCCTATCCAACTTCCAACCCAACTTCCAACCCAAATTCCAACCCCACTGCCAACCCGACATCCATCCAAACTTCCATTGCAACTTCAAATCCAATTTCTATGCTAACCTCTAACCCAACTTCTTACCATACTTCCAACCCGAGTTCCAAACCAACTTCCATCCCAACTTCCATCCAAACTTCCAACCTAACTTCCAACCCAACTTCCAACCCAACTTCCAACCCAACTTCCAACCCAACTTCAAATCCAGCTTCCAACCCAACTTCTTACCCGAATTCCAGCCCATCTCACAACCAAGCTTCCAGCCCAGCTTCCAACCCAACGTCCACCCCAAGTTCCAACCCAACTTTCATCCCAACTTCCATCCCAACTCTCAACCCAACTTCCAACCCAGCATCCAACCCAACTTTCTACCCAATTTCCAACCGAACTTCCAACCCAGCATCCAACCCAATTTTCAACCAAACTTTCAACCCAACTTCCTACTCAACTTCCAACCCAACTTCCAATCCGACTTCCAACACAACTTCCAGCCCAACTTCCATCCCAACTTCCATCCCAACTTCCATCCCAACATCCATCCCAACTTCCATCCCAACTTCCAACCCAACTTCCAATCCGACTTCCAACACAACTTCCAGCCCAACTTCCATCCCAACTTCCATCCCAACTTCCATCCCAACATCCATCCCAACTTCCATCCCAACGTCTAACCCATATTCCAACCCAACTTCCAGCCGAACTCCCAATCCAACTTCCTATACGAAGTCCATCCCAATTCCCATCCCAACTTCCAACCCAACGTCCAACCCAACTTCCAACCCAACTTCCATCCCAACTTCCATCCCAACTTCCATCCCAACATCCATCCCAACTTCCATCCCAACGTCTAACCCATATTCCAACCCAACTTCCAGCCGAACTCCCAATCCAACTTCCAATACGAAGTCCATCCCAATTCCCATCCCAACTTCCAACCCAACGTCCAACCCAACTTCCAACCCAACTTCCAACTCAACTTCCAACCCAACTTCCAACCCAACTTCCATCCCAACTCCCATCCCAACTTCCAACCCAACGTCCAACCCAACTTCCAACCCAACTTCCAACTCAACTTCCAACCCAACTTCCAACCCAACTTCCAACTCAACTTCGAACCCGACATCCAAGCCAACTTTCAACCCAACTTCCAACCCAAAATCTAACCCAACTTCCAACACAACTTCCATCCTAACTTCCATCCCATCTTCCATCCCAACTTCCATCCCAACTTCCATCCCAACTTCCAACCCAACTTCCAACCCAACTTCCAACCCAACTTTCAACCCAACTTCCAACCCAAAATCTAACCCAACTTCCAACACAACTTCCATCCTAACTTCCATCCCATCTTCCATCCCAACTTCCATCCCAACTTCCATCCCAACTTCCAACCCAACTTCCAACCCAACTTCCAACCCAATTTCCAACTCAACTTCCAACCCAACTTCGAGCCCTACTTCCAACCCAACTTCACACCCAGCTTCCAACCCAGCTTCCAACCCAACTTTCAACCCAGATTCCAAACCAAGTTCCAACCAAACTTCCAACCCAACTTCCAACCCAACTTCCAAACCCACTTTCAACCCAACTTCCAACCCAACTTCCAAACCCACTTTCAACCAAACTTCCAGCCCAAATTCCAACCCAAATTCCTACCCAGCATCCAACTCAGCTTCCAACCCAACATTCAACCCAACTTCCAACCCATCTTCCTATCCAACTTTTAACCCAACTTCCAGCTCAACTTCCAGCCCAACTTCCAGCCCAACTTCCAACACAACTTCCAAGCCAACTTCCATCCCAGCTTCCATCCCAACTTTCATCCCAACTTCCATCCCAACTTCCAACCCTACTTCCAACCCAGCCTCCAATCCACCTTCCAACCCAACTTCCAACATACCTTCCAACCCAAATTCCAATCCAACTTCAAGCCCAACTTCCAACCCACCTTCCAACCCAACTTTCAATCCAACTTCCAACCCAATTTTCATCCTAACTTCCAACCTAGCCTCCAACCCAACTTCCAATCCAACTTCCAACCCAACTTCCAACCCAACTTCCAACCCAGTTTCCAACTTAACTTCCAACCCAACTTCCAACCAAGCATCAAACCCGGCATCCAACCCAACTTTCAACCCAAATTCCAACTCAACTTCCAACACAACTTCCAATTTAACTTCCAACCCAAATTCTAACCCGACTTCAATCCCAATTTCCATCCCAACTTCCAACCAAACATCGAACCCAACTTCCAGCCCAACTTCCGACCCAATTCCCCATCCAACTTACAATCCAACTTCCAACCCAACTTCCAAATCCATATTCCAACCCAACTTTCAACCCAACATCCAACCCAACTTTCAACCCAACTTCAAACATAACTTCCAACCCAACCTTCAAGCCAACTCCCAACCGAACATCCGACCCAACTTCCAAACAAACTTCCAACCCAACATCCATCCCAACTAACAACCCAAACTCCAACCCAGCTTCCAACCCAACTTCCAACCCAACCTTCATCCCAACTTCCATCCCAACTTCCAACCCAACTTCCAACCCAACTTTCAACCCAACTTCCAATTCAACTTCCATCCCAATTTCCATCCCAACTTCCAACCCAACTTCCAACCCAGCTTCCAACCCAAACTCCAACCCAAATTTCAACCCAGCTTTCAACCCAACTTCCAACCCAGCTTTAAACCCAACCTCAAACCCAACTTCCAACCGAACTTCTAACCCAACTCCCAACCCACCTTCCAACCCAACTTCCAATCGAACTTCCAATTCAACTTCCATCCCAATTTCCATCCCAACTCCCAGCCCAACATCAAACCCAACATCCAACCCAACTTCCAACCCAACTTCCAACTCAACTTCCAACCCAAATTCCAACCCAAATTTCAATCCAACTTACAGCCTAGCCTCCACCCCAACTTCCAATCCAACTTCCAACCCAACATCCAACCCAACTTCCAGCCGAGCTTCCAACTTAACTTTCAACCCAACTTCCAACCAAGCGTCAAACCCAGCATCCAACCCAAATTTCAACCCAAATTTCAACCCAACTTCCAACCCAATTTCGAATCCAAATTCAAACTGAAATTCCAACCCAGCTCCAATCCCAACTTCCATCCCATCTTCGAACCAAACTTCCAACCCAACTTCCAGCCCAACTTCCAGCCCAACTACCAACCCAACTCCCCACCCAACTTCTAATCCAACTTCCAACCCAACTTTCAACCCAACATCCAACCCAGATTTCAACCCAACTTCAAACCTAACTTCCAACCCAACCTTCAAGCCAACTCCCAACCCAACTTCCGACCCAACATCCAAACAAACTTCCAACCTAACTTCCATCCCAACTTCCAACCCAACTTCCAACCCAACTTCCAACCTAACTTCCAACCCAACTTCCAACTCAACTTCCATTCCAATTTCTATCCCAACTTCGAACCCAACTTCCAACCCAAATTCCAACCCATATTTCAACCCAGCTTTCAAACTAATTTCCAATCCAGCTTTTAACCCAACATCCAACCCAACTTCCAACCCAACTTGCAACCAAACGTCCAACCCACCTTCCGACCCAACTTCCAATCGAACTTCCAACTTAACTTCCATCCCAATTTCCATCCCCACTTCCAGCCCAACATCCAAGCCAACATCCAACCCAACTTCCAGCCCAACTTCCAACTAAACTTCCAACCCAACTTCTAACCCAACTTTCATCCCAACTTCCAACCTAACCTCTAACCCAACTTCCAATCCAACTTCCAACCCAACTTCCAACCCAACTTCCAATCCAGCTTCCAACTTAACTTCCAACACAACTTCCAACCAAGCATCAAACCCAGCATCCAACCCAACTTTCAACCTCAATTCCAACCCAACTTCCAACTCAGCTTTGAATCCAACTTCCAACCCAAACTCCAACCCAACTTCAATACCAACTTCCATCCTAACGTCCAACCAAACTTCCGACCCAACTTCCAATCCAACTTCCGGCCCAACTTCCAACCCAACTCCCCACCCAACTTCCAATCCAACTTCCAACCCAACTTCCAAATCCAACTTCAATCCAACTTTCAACCCAACATCCAATCCAACTTTTAACCCAACTTCAAAACCTAACTTCCAACCCAACCTTCAAGCCAACTCCCCACCCAACTTCCAACCCAACTTCCAAACAAACTTCCAACCCAACTTCCATCCCAACGTCCAACCCAACTTCCAACCCAACCTTCATCCCAACTTCCATCCCAGCTTCCAACCCAACTTCGAATCCAACTTCCAACTCAACTTCCATCCCAATTTCCATCCCAACTTCCAACCCAACTTCCAATCCAACTTCCAACCCACATTGCAACCCAAATTTCAACCCAGCTTTCAACCCAACTTCCAACCCAGCTTTAAACCCAACTTCCAATCCTACTTCCAATCCAACTTCCAATCCAGCTTCCAACCCATCTTCCAACCTAACTTCCCATCGATCTTCCAATCCAACTTCCATCCCAATGTCCATTCCAACTTCAAGCCCAACATCCAATCCACCATCCAACCCGACTTCTAGCCCAACTTCCAACTCAACCTCTAACTCAACTTCCAACCCAACGTCCAACCTAACTTCCAACTAAACTCCCAACCCAACATCCAACCGAACTTCAAATCCAACTTCCAACCCAACTTCTAATCCAACGTCCAACCCGACATCCATCCCAACTTCCAACCCAACTTCAACCCCAACTTCCATCCCAACTTCCATCCCTACTTCCAACCCAACTTTGAGCCCAACTTCCAACCCAGCTTCCAACCCAACTTTCAACCAAACTTCCAAGCTAACTTCCAACCCAATTTCCAACCCAATTTCCAACTCGGCTTCAAACCCAGCTTCCTACTTAACGTTCAACCCAACTTCCAACCAAACATCCAATACAATTTCCAACCCAATTTCCAACCCAACTTCCAACCCAAATTCCAACCTAACTTCAAACCAAGCTTTCATCCCTACTTCCATCTCAACTTCAAACCTAACTTCCATCCCAATTTTCAAGCCAAACTTCCAACCCAACTTCCAACCTTACTTCCAACCCAAGTTCCAACCCAACTTCCATCCCAACTTCCAACACAACGTTCAATCCAACTTGTAACCAAACTTCCAACCCAGCCTCCAACCTAGCTTTCAACCCAACCTTGAACCCAACTTTCAACCCAACTTCCAACCCAACTTCCAACCCAATTTCCAACCCAACTTCCAGCCCAACTTCCACCCCAACTTTAAACCCAACTTTCTGTTGAAGTAGTGTGCACCTTGTCCACTGCCTAGCTGGCTAGCTACACATACAGACAAGGCATGCACTGCTCTATGGAGTATGTCCCCTTGGTCTGTTATGAGATGCGCTAGGAATGCACTGCCTACAATGGGTATGTCCCCTGTGGCTCATCATAGGAACCATACCTTTTTGGCTTGGCTGATGAGGCACCGGAGTCTCAAACCAGATGCCGCGGGTTCAGACTCCGCGACAGCCGCAATTTTCTTTGTCGCCAAAACTGGGACAGGAAGCTTCTAGGAAGCTTACTAGTGCCTGCCTTGAGGATGACACTTGGCGGTCTAAGGAGGCGCCAAGTAGGAATGTAGGATGAGGTTGGCTCCAGTGGAGCCACTACAAGCAGAAGCTTTAGCAAAGCTGTGCAAGTATAAAAGCCTGTACCTTGCATGCATCCATTTACAGTTCTTGCCTTTAAGATTCCTCACAGAGTGTCCAACCAAAGGTAGACACTAAAGACCAACATGCGGACTTCGTGAGGCTGCAAACCGAACAAACCTAAAGTGGGGATCCCTCGTTCGAGGGTGATATGTTATCTTGGTGGCAATACCAAGAGCGGTTGGCGGCCTCCCATGTCGGGACCCGTTTTCAAGACTGTTGCTATCCGGCGCATTGACAAAGGGTTATGGGCCCACACTTCTGGTTCTAAGGCACGCTTCCAAGACCGACTAACGCGCGGTCTTGCAGGATGCACAGGTACAACAGGGACACGACCATCGGACGGCTCCATCTGCTCCATCGGCTCCATTGGCTTCTTCAGGTAGGGTGCGCACCCGTGGCGGACTAGGGGACGATGAATCGCTCTGTCCATGTTGGACAAGACCTTCGAGCCCCAACGGGATTAAGCTCTACCCCTTTTTAGACGGTGGTACGACCCCGAGTCCGTTCTCTCACAACGGCACCATCGCCTTAGGCGATCATCGGCGGGAGGGGTATGCAACGGAACCAACTGCACCTTTGACAACGGTCGCAGTCAGCAGCCTCATCAGCCTCATCGGCCTCAACGAAGCAGAGTAGCAGCAAAGCAGAAAAGATAATCAACCGTAAGAAATGGCGGATCCGACTCCAGCCCGCCTTGAGGTGGGTATGTCCAAATTCACGGGGACAGGTTTTTCCGTGTGGAAATGGCAGTTTGAGATTGTCATGAATGTGCGTGGCTACCTCGACATCCTTAAAGGGACCGAGATAGCACCAGCCGATGCGACCGTGACGACGCATGCGGCTGACCTTACCGCATGAACGATGAAGAACAACATGGCTCTCGCCATTCTTGTGATGTCCATCAACGAGACTCAATACTCCCACATCACAGGATGCGCGTTGGCTGCCGAGGCCTACGCAAAACTCGCACGCGTGCATCAATCAAATGCCCTAGCAAACCGACTCTTCATCTTCCAACGGTTGATGTCGATGAGGGTGAGCGAAGGAGAATCGATACCCGCATTTTGGCAGTCGTTTGACAACGTGCTGCAAGAGGTCTAGCAAATGGAATGGAATCTCGACTCCAACATGCGTGCCATGATCCTTCTAATGGCGTTGCCGGAAAGCTGGGGGTCCTTGATCACCGTGTTTGGCGGTTGGAAGGAGGCAGATCTGACGTACCAGGCTGTCGCCGAACACGTCCGCAACGAGTCCATGCGACACAGTGGCGCCGAGGCAAACATCTCAGCCCATGCCTCTTGCTTCGGTGGACAAAGTGCAAGCTCTCGCTCCACTCAAGGCAAGCGGAAGCGGTGGCGGTGGAGGGAAAGGCAATGGTGGCAGGAAGATTTCCAAGAAACCCGACATCTGTCACAACTGTGGCAAGGCTGGGCACTGGGCTAAGGACTACCGTAGTCCTAGGAAAGAAGGCGGGAATAAAGGTGGAAAGGAGAAGAAGGAGCTCACCAACACGATGGCTAGGGGGCTGCCCATGAAGGGAGCAGCAATCCTTAGGCCCGGGGCATTCGCCCTTGACTTGGGCACCAACCACCACTCATCAAAAGAGAAGGGTGGATTTGTCTCCATGGCCGAATCTGTCATGCGCATCAAGTGTGCAAACGGTAGCGTCGTCCAAGCCATGGGCGAAGGGGACAAGGTGATCACGTTCAACGTGAATGGTACGGAGAAGGCAGTCAACCTTAAAAAGGTGGTGTACATGCCCTCCTTCGCAGCCAACTTGCTGTCCATCTCACAAATCACCGACAACAACATGACAGTGGTGTTCACCAACAAGGAAGCGGTGGCCCTAAAAACCGAGGATATCCAGATTTTGTACACCAAAGACGACCTCATGCTTCAAGTTCCAGGAGTCGATGGCCTCTACGTGCTTCAAACCAAAGTCACCAATGCGTTGGATGAGGGACTCACATGTCCCACCAAGAGAGTGACACCGGAGCCGAAGGATGCACCACTGGCGACCGCTGCGGCCGCCACATCAACCAAGGACACAGATGCTGAGCTGTGGCACCGGCGATTTGGCCACATGGCCAACAGCACGCTGCAAAAGATGCGAGAGCAAGAGGTAGTCCGCGGAATGGAAGGGTGCACTATGAAGCATGGCAAAGGATGTACGTTGTGTGAACCATGCCTCCAAGCAAAGGCAAAGAAGAAGCCGTTGGGAGAGGAGGTCAACGAGCGGAGCACGCTTTGGAACTGGTACACAGTGACGTGTGTGGACCCTTCCGCACACCGTCTAACGGACAAAGCAAGTACTTCCTCACCTTCATTGACGACCACAGCCGCAAGTTGTGGATCTATTTCCTCAAAACAAAGGGAGAGGTCAAGGAGAAGCACCTCGAGTTCGTCGCCATGTGGAGCGGCAAACGTCCAAGAAGGTGAAGGCACTCCAAAGTGACAACAGGGGTGAGTACAAGGCATGCAAGCCTTGGCTCAAGCATCATGGCATCCGCCACGAGCAAACCACCCCTTACAACCTTCAAAGCAACGGCGTTACCGAGAGGATGAACCAGACCCTACTCGGCATGGTGCGAAGCATGCTCTTTGACGCCAAGCTCCCACCTCGCTTTTGGGCTGAAGCAGCAATAACGGCTTGCTACCTCTTGAACCTCACACCAGCAACCACCTTTCGGAAGCGTGGAAAGGAGCAGGACAAGCAGCTGAAGACCCCACAGGAAGCATGGTCGGGAAAGAAACCCAATGCATCTCATCTGAAGGTGTTCGGGTCAACTGCATGGGTGAAAATCCAGTCGGGAGAAGGTGGAGGTAAGCTCGACGCACGCTCCAAGAAGTGCATCACGGTTGGGTACGACACGTCACACAAAGCCTATCGGCTTTGGGACCAGGCAGCAGGCAAGCTCGTGAGGAGCCACGACGTTGTGTTTGACGAACGCACCCCTGGAGAGGGAGAGCTGCTGGACACGACCCTCACTCCCAAAACGGGAGAGTGGATAGTGTTGCTTGAGTCCGGAGACCAAGCACCCGACAACTGGCTCGCCTTGCCAGCAGGTGGTGGGAATGGGAGAGTGGCTGCGGAGGATGATGCAGCATCTGACATGGACGCAGATACCAAGGCGTCCGAGGCTTCCAAGTCTGACTTGGAGTCTGACGACGCTTGTGACGACAACGCCAACGACAAACCACCACCTGTGGAAGTACTAGCATTAAAGCAAGAAGCGGCATCACTACCCCGGCGTAGTTTGCGACCAAAGAGAGCACCTTTGCGGTATGAGGATGATGGGACCGGCCTTAGCTGGTCCTGCATGGCTCAGGGAGAGCCATCCACAGTGGCGGAAGCCATGAATGGCCCAGATGCAGCCAAGTGGAAGGAGGCAGTGGATAGCGAGCTCGCATCCATTGCCAAGAACAGCACGTGGGTGCTGGTGGATAGACCCGACAAGGCCCACGTGGTGGGATCCAAGTGGGTCCTCCGAGTGTAGAAGAAGAAAAACGGCAACATCGACAAGTTCAAGGCAAGGGTAGTTGCTAAGAGGTTCCCTCAACGCCCGGGCTCCGAGTACGATGAGACGTTTGCGCGCGTCGTGACCTTTGCCTCCATCCGCTCTCTCCTTGGCATTGCTGCCGTGAAGAACTTGCAGATACACCAGGTGGACGACATGACAGCTTTCCTTTGTGGGAAGCTTGACAAGGAAGTGCAGATGGAGGTGCCCGAAGGATTCGAAGCTCCCAAGGGCAAGGTGTGCAAGTTGGTGAAAGCGCTCGACGGGCTGAAACAGGCCCCAAGGATGTGGTACAAAGAGATGGACGATTTCATGACCGGCCTCTCCTTCGCGCATTGCCAGAATGACCCGAGCATGTACGTGCGCGATGATGGGAGAGGGCTGATGCTGGTTGCGCTATACGTGGATGATCTGATCATCTGCTCATCTTCGGTTGAACTGCTGGATGGGCTGAAGTCTGACCTCAGCAAAAGGTTCAAGATGAAGGACATGGGTCCTCTCGAGTACTACCTCGGGATTGCCATCCACCGCAACCGAGTAGTAGGCACCATCAACCTCAACCAAACCAAATACATTGGTGAGGTGCTGAAGCGCCTCCACATGGAAGACTGCAAACATGTCAGCACCCCAATGACGACCGACACAAAGATGAGGGCCTCCATGTCGCCAAGCAACGAAGCAGAACAAAGGGAGATGCAAGACATCCCCTACCAGTCCGCCGTGGGTAGCATCATGTACGCCATGGTAGGGACTTGTCCGAACATCTGTTATGCTGTGGGACAAGTGAGCAGATTCGTGGCCAACCCTGGGCCACAACATTGGCAGGCAGTCAAGCGCATCTTGCGCTACCTGCAGAAGACACGTCACATGGGCCTCGTCCTTGGAGGACAAGAAGGAATGGACCCCTTTCGTCTGAGATGCTACACGGACGCTGAATATGGGGGAAATCTCGACGAAAGGAAATCCACCTCTAGATACGTGTGTATCTTGAATGGCGCTGCCATCTCATGGACTAGCAGGAAGCAGGATTGTGTTTCCGTGTCCACGGCTGAGGCAGAGTACGTTGCTTTGTCTGAGGTGTGCAAGGAGACTCAATGGCTCCGTAGCCTGCTTGGCCAGGTGACAGTGCCACAGAAAGACGCCACGATCGTACACGTGGACAACATGAGCACCATCTTGATTGCTGAAGACGAGATCATCTCCCGGCGAACAAAGCACATGGACATACGTTACCACTACTCACGTGACCTGGTCATGAAGAACGTGGTGGACTTGCAGCACTGCAGAATAGAGAGCATGCTTGCTAACTGCATGACCAAGCCGCTGGACAGCGACTTGCATTGTGGAGGCATTCGTGGATTCGGCATGAGGAGTGCGGCAGAGGAAGGGTGAGCTCCAAGGAATTGATGGAGCCAAGCAAGGGACAGATGGACAGAGGTACAAGGGAGAGATTTGTTGAAATAGTGTGCACCTTGTCCACTGCCTAGCTGGCTAGCTACACATACCGACAAGGCATGTACTGCTCTATGGAGCATGTCCCCTTGGTCTGTTCTGAGATGGGCCAGGAATGCACGGCCCATAATGGGTATGTCCCCTGTGGCTCATCATAGGAACCATACCTTTTTGGCTTGGTTGATTAGGCACCGGAGTCTCAAACCAGAGGTCGCGGGTTCAAACCCTGCGACGGTCGCAATTTTCTTTGTGGCCAAAACTAGGACAGGAAGCTTCTAGGAAGCTTACTGGAGCCTGCCTTGAGGATGACACTTGGCGGTCTAAGGACGCGCCAAGTAGGAATGTAGGATGAGGTTGGCTTCAGTGGAGCCACTACAAGCAAAAGCTTTAGCAAAGCTCTGCAAGCATAAAAACCTGTACCTTGTATGCATCCAGTTACAGTTCTTGCCTTTGGGACTCCTCACAGATTGTCCAACCAAAGGCAGACACTAACGACCAACATGCAGACTTTGTGAGGTTGCAAACCAAACAACCTAAAGTGTGGATCCCTCGTTCGAGGGTGATATGTTATCTTGGTTGTAATACCAAGAGCGGTTGGCGGCCTCCCATGTCGGGACCCGTTTTCTAGACCGTTGCTATCCGGCGCATTGACACTTTCAACCCAACGTCGAACCCACCTTTCAACCCAGCTTCCAACCCAACTTCCAACCCAACTTCCAACCCAACTTCCAACCCAACTTCCAGCCCAAATTCAAACCCAGCTTTCAACCCAGCTTCCAACCTAACGTTCAACCCAGCTTCCAACCCAACTTCCAACCCAACTTCCAACCCAACTTCCAACCCAACTTCCAGCCCAAATTCAAACCCAGCTTTCAACCCAGCTTCCAACCTAACGTTCAACCTAGCTTCCAACCCAACTTCCAACTTAACTTCCAACCCAATTTCCAACACAACTTTCAACCCAACTTCCAACCCAACTTCCAACCCAACTTCAAACCCAACTTCCAACCCAATTTCCATCCCAACTTCCAACCCACCTTCCAGCCCACCTTCCAACCCAATTTCCAACCCAACTTCTGGACCAACTTCCAGCCCAACTTCCAACCCAACTTTCATCCAAACTTCCAACCCAACTTCCAACCCAGCTTCCAACCCAACTTTCAGCTCAACTTCCAACCCAACATCCAACCCAACTTCCAACCCAACTTCCAACCCAACTTCCAACCCAACTTCCATCCCAACTTCCATCCTAACCTCAAACCTAACTTCCATCCCAACTTCCATAGAAACTTCCAACCCAACTTCCAACCGAACTTCCAACCCAACTTCCAACCCAACTTCCAACCGAACTACAAACCCAACTTCTTATCCAACTTCCAACCCAGCTTCAAACCCCACGTCCAACCCAGCTTCCAACCCAACTCCCAACCCAACTTCCAACACAACTTCCAACTCAACTTCAAGCCCAACATCCAACCCAACTTTCATCCCAACTTCCAACCGGACTTCCAATCCAACATCCAACCCAACTTCCAATCCAACTTCCAACCCAACTTCCAACCCAACTTCCAACCCAACTTCCAACCCAAGTTCCAACACAACTTCCAACCCAACTTCCAACCCAACTTCCAATCCAACATCCAAACCAACTTCCAATCCAACCTCCAGCCCAACTTCCAACCCAACTTCCAGCCCAACTTCCAAGCCAGGTTCCAGCACAACTTCCAACCCAACTTCCAGCCCAACTTTCAACCCAACTTCCAGCCCAACTTTCAACCCAACTTCCAACCCAACTTCCAACACAACTTCCAACCCAATTTCCAACCCAACTTTCAACTCAACGTCCAATCCAAAATCCAACTTAACTTCCAACCCAACTTCCAACCCAACTTCCAACCCAACTTCCAACCCAACTTCCATCCCAACTTCCATCCCAACTTCAAACCCAACTTCCATCCCAACTTCCATCCTAATTTCCAGCCCAACTTCCAACCCAACTTCCAACCTAACTTCTGACCCAACTTCCAGCCCAACTTCCAACCCAACTTCCAACCCAACTTCCAATCCAACTTCCATCCCAATCTCCATCCCATCTTCCAACCCAACATCCAACCCAACATCCAGCCCAACTTCCAACCCAACTTCCAACTCAACTTCCAACCCAAATCCCAACGTAAATTCCAACCTAACTTTAAACTCAACTCCCCACCTCAAGGCAAGAAGCCAGACGCCTCCCATCTCAAGGTGTTCGGTTGCACCGGGTTTGCGAATGTCCAGGACGGTGAGGGCCCTGGGAAGCTTGATGCAAGAGCACAAAAGTGTTTTTTCATCGGTTATGACACCGCCCACAAAGCCCATTGACTGTGGGACCAAGGAGCCAAGAAGGTTATCCGCAGCAAAGACGTGGATTTCCACAAAATGTCTGTGAGTAAGGGATAGCATCTCGAACTCGAGAACGCTCCAGAACGGGGAGAGTGGCTCACTCTCCTAGAAGAGGGAGACGAAGCACCAGCACAATGGCATGGGATAAGTGCTACAACAGGGAGAGGAGCTCGTGAAGATGACTTGGAGGAATCAGACTCTGATTCCGACGTATCCGATCCTCAGGAACATGAGGATGATGCATCTCCCATCATCAATGACGCACCAGACCTCCAGCCTCTACATCAACAGCACCAGCCAGCAGGTTCAAGGAGCATTTCACGCCTCAAAGTACCTCGACAGCATTACGACGCAGATAGGGGTGAATGAACAGGCTTCAATTATTCATTCTTGGTTCGAGAGGAGTCAATGTCTGTCGCAGAGGCACTCACTCGGCCTGACAAAGCAGAGTGAGACGAAGCAATTCGCAGTGAACTCAGCTCTATTGAAGAGAATGGGACCTGGGTGCTGGTGGACAGACCTGCCGGGCCTCACGTTGTGGGGTCCAAGTGGTCGCTGAAAGTAACAAGGAAACAGGATGGCAAGATAGACAAGTACAAGGCACTGGTGGTAGCAAAGGGGTTCTTCCAACGGCCTGGCGCAGAGTAGAATGAGACGTTTGGCCCAGTTTTGACGTTTGCCTCCATCCGGTCAATGCTCGCCATTGTTGCTGCCGAGAACATGGAGGTCCACCAGATGGATGTCAAGACAGCCTTCCTTTACGGCAAACTTGACAAGGAGGTATTGATGGAGGTTCCGGAGGGGGTTGATGCTCCTCAGGACAAGGTGTGTAGATTGGTGAAGGCACTCTATGGGCTAAAACAAGCGCCAAGACTTTGGTACCAGGAGATGGACACCTTCATGGCCAATGAGTCCTTCATGCACTGCGACAACGACCCTAGCATGTACGTGCATGAGAGTGACAAAGGGACTATGTTGGTCGCCTTGTACGTTGATGACCTGATTCTATGCTCCTCTTCAACGCAACTGCTAGACGATCTCAAGGGGCTGCTGAGTAGCAGATTCAAGATGAAGGACATGGGTCCTCTTGACAACTATCTTGGAATTGCAATCAAGCGCGATAGAGCAGGAGGTACCATCAGCCTGAACCAGACAAAACACATCGACTCCATCCTCAAATGATACGACATGGCAGATTGCAAACCTGCCAGCACACCCATGAGCTCAGAGTGCAAACTCTCCACCTCCATGTCCCCATCCAACAAAGCGGAGAAAACTGACATGCTGGGCATCCCATGTCAGTCTGCAGGGGGCAGTCTGATGTATGCCATGGTCGCCACCCGACCAGATATAACCCATGCTGTTGGGCGGGTGAGCCGGTTTGTGGCCAATCCCGGTCCACTTCACTGGCAGGCCGTGAAGCGCGTCATGCGCTAGCTTCAGAGGACGCGGCACATGGGGCTCCAGTTTGGAGGCATCGCTGGATCCGCATCACTCCGTCTCATGTGCTACACTGATGCTGACTGGGGAGGGAATATCGATGACAGAAAATCTACCTCCGGCTTTGTGTGAATGTTGAATGGAGGTGCATTCAATTGGGAACGTCGCAAGCAGGAATGTGTGTCTTTGGCAATAGCTGAAGCTGAGTACATCGCCTTGGCTGTGGTGTGCAAAGAGATGCAGTGGCTACGAAGCTTGCTATCTGAGATGAAGGCACCACAGGCAACTGCGACGGTCATCAAGATTGACAACATGAGCGCCATTGACATGTCGAAGAACCCCGTCCTGTCCAGGCGCACAAAGCACATCGAGATCCGCTACCGCTATGCTCGAGACTTGGTCTACAAGCAGACAATGGAGCTTGAGTATGTCGGCACCAAGCTGAACTGGGCTGACATACTTACAAAGCCATTGGACAAGGATCTCCACCAGGCGGGCAGGCAAGGTCTTGGCATGGTCAACGCAAGTGATGATGAATGATGATGGAAATGGACGCAAGGTGCAAGGGAGATATTTGTTGAATATTTTTGCCCCTTGTTCAAGTCTTGTACGACGGATTAGGAGTGCTCTGCCCCTTATGGAGGTATGACCCCTGGATTTGTTGTAGGGTGACTAAACGATGCTCTGTCTCATGTGAGATATGACCTGTGAGTACACCATGTAGGTGAGTGGTTAACTTGGCCATTTTGTTGAGTTGGCCGAGTGAGAGGTCATGAGTTCGATCCTCGCTCCATGCACATCTTGGTTGTTTTGGAAGCTTCCAAGAATCCGTTGCTTCTGTCCGATGCTTCTGGGAAGCAACATGGCTGGTCAGTCACCTTGGCACAAGGATGCTTATGTGTCAAGCCCACAGCGCAAATCTCTTGGTGATGTGGCAGGGTCAGGCCAGCTTTCATGAATGTGCTTTTGAGTTCTAGGACTGGACAGCCAGCTATAAAAGGACTTGTCTTGCATGCTGATCAATTACCCCTTGCTTGATGCTCTCTTGCGTATTGACGACTTGAGCTCTTCGTGAGATGTAATGCTAAGGCTTTAGTACTCTTGAATGTGAAGTGTATGCCTGAGTAAGTTTGGGGTGCATGACACATGTCAACAAAGGAAGAAGGCCAGAAAAACCTTTGTGAGCTTTTCGGTTTCGCAGCTTCTCTGCCAAAGGTGGTTCGCTCAGTAGCTAACACAAACTGGTTGCGGAGTGGTGCGAACAGGTTGCGGAGTGGTCTGAACTGGTTGCAGAGAGGTGGGAACTGGTTGCAAAGAGGTGGGAACCCGTTGCGGAGTGGTGCGAACTGGTTGCGGAGTGGTGCCAACTGGTTGCGGAGTGGTGCGAACTGGTTGCGGGGTGGTGCAAACTGGCTGCGGAGTGGTGCGAACTGGTTGCGGAGTGGTGCCAACTGGTTGCGGAGTGGTGCGAACTGGTTGCGGGGTGGTGCAAACTGGCTGCGGAGTGGTGCGAACTGGTTGCGGAGTGGTGCCAACTGGTTGCGGAGTGGTGCGAACTGGTTGCGGGGTGGTGCAAACTGGCTGCGGAGTGGTGCGAACTGGTTGCGGAGTGGTGCCAACTGGTTGCGGAGTGGTGCGAACTGGTTGCGGAGTGGAGCAAACTGGCTGCGGAGTGGTGCAAACTGGTTGCGGAGTGGTGCGAGCCGGTTGCGGAGTGGTGCCAACCGGTTGCGGAGTGGTGCGAACTGGTTGCGGAGTGGTGCGAACTGGGTGCGGAGTGGTGCGAACTGGTTGCAGAGTTGTGCGAACTGGTTGCGGGGTGGAGCAAACTGGCTGCGGAGTGGTGCAAATTGGTTGCGGAGTGGTGCGAACTGGTTGCGGAGTGGTGCGAACTGGTTGCGGAGTGGTGCGAACTGGTTACGGAGTGGTGTGAACCAGTTGCGGAGAGGTGCAAACTGGTTGCGGAGTGGTGCAAACTGGTAGCAAAGTTGTGCGAACCAGTTGCGGAATGGTGCAAACTGGTTGGGGAGTGGAGTGAATTGGTTAAGGAGTGGTACGAACTGGTTGCGGAGTGGTCCAAACTGGTTGCTGAGTCGTGCAAGCTGGTTGCGGAGTGGTGTAAAATGGTTGCGAAGGGGTGCGAATGGGTTGGGGAGTGGTGCAAACTGGTAACGGAGTGGTGTAAACTGGTTGCAGAGTGGTGCGAGCGTGTTGCAGAGAATTGAAAACTGGTTGCGACGTGGTGCGAACTGGTTGCGGGGTGGTGAGAACTGGTTGCGGAGTGGTGCAAACTGGTTGCGGAGTGGTGCGAGCTTGTTGCAGAGTGGTGCGAACTGGTTGCGGAGTGGTGGAAACTGGTTGAAAAGTGGTGCGAACTGGTTGCGGAGTGGTGCAAACTGGTTACGGAGTGGTGCGAACTGGTTGCGGAGTGGTGCGACCTGGTTGCGGAGTGGTGCGAACCCGTTGCGGAGTGGTGCGAACCGGTTGCACAGTGGTGCGAACCAGTTGCGGAGTGGTGCGAACTGGTTGCGCAGTGGTGCAAACTGGTTGCAGAGTGGTGCAAACTGGTTGCGGAGTGGTGCGAACTGGTTGTGGAGTGGTGCAAACTGGTTGCAGAGTGGTGTCAACTGGTTGCGGAGTGGTAAAAACTGGTTGCGGAGTGGTGCAAACTGGTTGCGGAGTGGTGCGAACTGGTTGCAGAGTGGTGCGAACTGGTTGCGGAGTGGTGTGAACTGGTTGCGGAGTGGTGCGAACTGGTTGCGGAGTGGTGCAAACTGGTTGCGGAGTGGTGCAAACTGGATGCGCAGAGGTGCAAACTGGTTGCGGAGTGGTTCAAACTGGTTGCGGAGTGGTAAAAACTGGTTGCGGAGTGGTGCAAACTGGTTGCGGAGAGGTGCAAACTGGTTGCGGAGGGGTGCGAACTGGTTGCGGAGTGGTGCAACTGGTTGCGGAGAGGTGCAAACTGGTTGCGGAGGGGTGCGAACTGGTTGCGGAGTGGTGCAACTGGTTGCGGAGAGGTGCAAACTGGTTGCGGAGGGGTGCGAACTGGTTGCGGAGTGGTGCAACTGGTTGCGGAGAGGTGCAAACTGGTTGCGGAGGGGTGCGAACTGGTTGCGGAGTGGTGCAACTGGTTGCGGAGAGGTGCAAACTGGTTGCGGAGGGGTGCGAACTGGTTGCGGAGTGGTGCAACTGGTTGCGGAGAGGTGCAAACTGGTTGCGGAGGGGTGCGAACTGGTTGCGGAGTGGTGCAACTGGTTGCGGAGAGGTGCAAACTGGTTGCGGAGGGGTGCGAACTGGTTGCGGAGTGGTGCAACTGGTTGCGGAGAGGTGCAAACTGGTTGCGGAGGGGTGCGAACTGGTTGCGGAGTGGTGCAACTGGTTGCGGAGAGGTGCAAACTGGTTGCGGAGGGGTGCGAACTGGTTGCGGAGTGGTGCAACTGGTTGCGGAGAGGTGCAAACTGGTTGCGGAGGGGTGCGAACTGGTTGCGGAGTGGTGCAACTGGTTGCGGAGAGGTGCAAACTGGTTGCGGAGGGGTGCGAACTGGTTGCGGAGTGGTGCGAACTGGTTGCGGAGTGGTGCGAACAGGTTGCGGAGTGGTGCGAACTGGTTGCGGAGTGGTGCAACTGGTTGCGGAGAGGTGCAAACTGGTTGCAGAGTGGTGCGAACTGGTTGCAGAGTGGTGCAAACTGGTTGCAGAGAGGTGGGAACTGGTTGCAAAGAGGTGGGAACCGGTTGCGGAGTGGTGTGAACGGGTTGCGGAGTGGTGCGAACTGGTTGCGGGGTGGTGCCAACTGGTTGCGGAGTGGTGCGACCAGGTTGCGGACTGGTGCGAACTCGTTGCGGAGTGGTGCGAACGGGTTGCGGAGTGGTGCAAACTGGTTGCGGAGTGGTGTGATCTGGTTGCGGAGAGGTGTGAACTGGTTGCAGAGTGGTGCGAACTGGTTGCGGAGTGGTGCAAACTGGTTGCGGAGTGGTGCGAACTGGTTGCAGAGTGGTGTAACTGGTTGCAAAGTGGTGCGAAATCGTTGCGGAGTGGTGCGAACGGGTTGCCGGATTGTGCACAACGGTTGCAGAGTGGTGCGAACAGGTCGCGGAGTGGTGCGAACTGGTTGCGGAGTGGTGCGAACTGGTTGCGGACTGGTGCGAACTGGTTGTGGAGTGGTGAGAACTGGCTGCGGAGTGGTACAAACTGGTTGGGGAGTGGTGCAAACCGGTTTCAGAGTGGTGCAAACCGGTTGCGGAGTGGTGCGAAGTGGTTGCGGACTGGTGCAAAATGGTTGCGGAGTGGTGCGAACTGGTTGCGGAGTGGTGCGAACTGGTTGCGGGGTGGTGCGAACTGGTTGCGGAGTGGTGCGAACTGGCTCCCGAGTGGTGCGAACTGGTTACGGAGTGGTGTGAACCGGTTGCGGAGTGGTGGAAACCGGTTGCGGAGTGGTGCAAACTGGTAGCAAAGTGGTGCAAACCAGTTGTGGAACCAGTTCGCACCACTCCGTAACCAGTTCGCACCACTCTGCAACCACTTTGCACCACACTGCCGTCAGTTTGCACCACTCCGCAGCCAGTTCCCACCACTCCGCAACCAGTTCCCAGCACTCCTAAACCAGTTTACACCACTCCGCAACCCGTTTGTACCACTCCGCATCCAGTTCGCACCACTCCGCAACCAGTTTGCACCACTCTGCAACCAGTTCGCACCACTCCGAAACCAGGGTTGGAAGCTGGGTTTGAAGATGGGTTGAAGGTTGGGTTGGAAGTTGGGTTGGAAGTTGGGTCGGAAGTTGGGTTGGAAACTGGGTTGGAAGTTGGAATGGACGTTGAGGTGGAAGTTGGATTCGAAGTTGGGTTGGATGTTGGGTTGGAAGTTGGATAGGAAGCTGGGTTGGAAATTTAGCTGGAAGTTGGGTTGGAATCTGTGTTGGAAATCGGATTGGAAGTTGGGTTGGAAGTTGGGTTGAAAGTTGCGTTGAACGTTGGGTTGGAAGTTGGGTTGGAAATTGTGGTGGAAGTTGAGTTGGAAGTTGTGTTTTAAGTTGGGTTGGAGTTTTGGCTGAAAGTTGGGGTGAAAGTTAGGTTGCAAGCTGGGCTGGAAGTTGGGTTGGAAGTTGGGTTGAAAGCTGGGCTGGAATCTGGGCTGGAAGTTGGGTTGGAAGCTGGGTTGGAGGGTGGGTTGGAAGTTGGGTTGGAAGTTGGATTGGAAATTGGGTTTCAAGTTGGGATGGAAGGAAGGATGGAAGTTGGGTTCGAAGTTGGGTTTGAAGTTGGGTTGGAAGTAGGGTTGGTAGTTGGGTTGGAAGCTGGGTTGGAAGTTGGGCTTGATGTTGGGTTGGAAGTTGGGCTGGAAATTGCGTTGGAAGTTGGGTTGGAAGTTGGGTTTGTTGTTGGGATGGAAGTTGGGATGGGAGTTGGGTTAGAAGGTGGGTTGGAAGTTGGGTTGACAGTTGGGTTGGAAGTTGGGTTGGAAGTTGGGTTGGAAGTTGGGTTGGAAGTTGGGTTGGAAGTTGGGCTGGAGGTTGGATTGAAAGGTGGGTTGGAAATTGGGATGGACGTTGGGTTGGAAGTTGGGTAGGACATTGGGTAGGAGGTTGGGTTGGAAGTGGGGTTGAAAGTTAGGTTGGAAATTTGGTTTGAAGTTTCGTTTGAAGTTGGATTGGAAGATGGGTTGGAAGTTGGGTTGGAAGTTGGGTTGGAATTTGGGTTGGAAGTTGGGATGGAAGTTGGGATGGAAGTTGGGTTGGAAGAAGGGTTGAAAGTTGGGTTAGAAGTTGTGTTGGAAGTTTGGTTGGAAGTTGGGTTGGAAGTTGGGTTGGAAGTTGTGTTGAACGTCAGGTTTGAAGTTGGGTTGGAAGTTGGGTTGGAAGTTGGGTTGAAAGTTGGGTTGGAATTCGGTTTGGAGTGGAAGTTGAAAGTTAGGTTGGAAGCTGGGTTGGAATTTTGGTTGGAAGTAGGGTTGGAAGTTGGGCTGGCAGCTGCGTTTGAAGCTGGGTTGGAATTTGGGTAAGAAGGTGGGTTGGTGGTTGGATTGGAAGTTGGATTGGACATTGCGCTTGAAGTTGGGATGGAAGGTGGGATTGAAGTTGGGTTTGAAGTTGGACTGGAACTTGGGCTTAAAGTTGGGTTGGAAGTAGGGTTGGAAGTTGGGCTTGAAGCTGGGTTGGAATTTGCGTGAGAAGTTGGTTTGACAGCTGGGCTGGTAGTTGGGATGGAAGTTGGGATGAACGTTGGGCTAGACGTTGGCTTGGAAGTTGGGTTGGAAGTTGGGTTGGAAGTTGGATTGGAAGTTTGGTTGAAAGTTGGGTTGGAAGTTGGGTTGGAAGTTGGGCTGGATGTTGGGTTGAAAGTTGGGTTGGAAGTGGGACTGGATGTTGGGATGGAAGTTGGGTAGGAAGTTGGGTTGGAAGTGGGGTTGGAACTTGGGTTGGAATTTTGGCTGGAATGATGTTGGAAGTTGGGTTGGAATATGGATTGGAAGTTGGATTGGAAGTTGGTTTGGATGTTGGGTTGGAAGTTGGATTGGAAGTTGGGTTGGAAGCTGGCATAGAAGTTGGGATGGAAGTTGGGTTGGAGGCTGGGTTGAAAGTTGGACTGGAAATTGCGATGGAAATTAGGTTGGAATTTGGGTTGGAAGTTGGGTTAAAAGTTGGGTTGGAAGTTGGGTTGGAAGTTGGGTTGGAAGTTGAGTTGGAAGTTGGGTTAGAAACTGGATTGGAAGTTGGGATGGAAGTTGAGATGGAAGTTGGGCTCGAAGTTTGGTTGGAAGTTGGGTTGGAGGTTGGGTTGAAAGTTGGGTTGGAGGTTGGGTTGGAACTTGAGCAGGATGTTTGGTTGGAATTTGGGTTGGAAGTTGGGTTGGAAGTTGGGTTCGACGTTGGGATGGAAGTTGGGTTGGAAGCTGGGTTGGAAGTTGGGATGGCACTTGGGTTGGAAGTTGGGATGGAAGTTGGATAGAAAGTTGGTTGGAAGTCTGGTGGAAAGTTGCGTTGGAACTTGGATTGGAAGTTGGGTTCAAAGTTGGGCTGGAAGCTGGGTTGGAAGTTGGGTTGGAAGTTGGGTTGGAAGTAAGGTTGGCAGTTGGGTTGGAAGTTGGGTTGGAAGTTGGGCCAAAGTTGGGCTGGAAGCTCGGTTGGAAGTTGGGTTGAAATTTGGGTTGGAAGTTGGGTTGGAAGTTGGGTTGGAAGTTGTGTCGGAAATTGGGTTTGAAGTTGGGATGGAAGGTGGGATGGAAGTTGGATTCGATGTTGGGTTGAAAATTGGGTTGGAAGTTGGGTTGGAAGTGGGGTTGGAAGTCGGGTTGGAAGATTGGTTGGAGGTTTCGTTGGAAGTTGGGTTGGAAGGGGGGTGGGACGTTGGGTTGGAAGTTGGGTTGGAAGGTTGATTGGAAGTTGGGTTGGAAGTTGGACTGGACGTTGGGTTGGAAGTTTTGATGGAAGATGGGATGGAAGTTGGGTTGGAAGATGGGTTGAAAGTTGGGTTGGAATTTGTGCTGGATGTTGGGTTGGAAATTGGGTTGGAAGTTGGGTTGATAGCTGGGTTGGAAGCTGGGTTTCAAGTTGGGTTGAGAGTTGGGTTGGAAGTTGGGTTGGAATTTGTGCTGGATGTTGGGTTGGAAATTGGGTTGGAAGTTGGGTTGATAGCTGGGTTGGAAGCTGGGTTTCAAGTTGGGTTGAGAGTTGGGTTGGAAGTTGGGTTGGAGGTAGGGTTGGAAGGTTGGTTGGAAACTGGGTTGGAAGTTGGAATGAAGGTTGAGGTGGAAGTTGGGTTCGAAGTTGGGTTGGAAGTTGGGCTGGAAGTTGGGGTGGAAGTTGGGTTGGAAGTTAAGTTGGAATTTGAGCTGGATGTTGGGTTGGATTTTGGGCTGGAAGTTGGGTTGGAAAATGGATTGGAAGTTGGGTATGAAGTTGCATTGGACATTGGGTTGGAAGTTCGGTTGGAAGTTTGGCTGGAAGTTGGGTCGGAAGTTGGATTGTATGTTGGGTTGGAATCTGGGTTGGACGTTGGGTTGGAATTTGGGTTGGAAGGTGGGTTGGAAGTTGGGTTGGAAGTTGGATTGTATGTTGGGTTGGAATCTGGGTTGGACGTTGGGTTGGAATTTGGGTTGGAAGGTGGGTTGGAAGTTGGGTTGGAAGTTGGATTGGAAAATGGGTTTGAAGTTGGGATGTAAGGTGGGATGGAAGTTGGGTTCGAGGTTGGGTTGGAAGTTGGGTTGGAAGTTGGGTTGGTAGTTGGGTTGGAAGAAGGGTTGGAAGTTGGGCTTGAAGTTGGGTTGAAATTTGGGTTGGAAAGTGGGTTGGAAGTTGGGTTGGAAGTTGGGTTTGTAGTCGGGATGGAAGTTGGGATGGATGTTGGGCTAGAAGTTGGGTTGGAAGTTGGGTTGGAAGTTGGGTTGGAAGTTGGGTTGGAAGTTGAGTTGGAAGTTGGACTGGAAGCTGGGTCGAAAGTTGTGTTGGGAGTTGGGTTGGACGTTGGGTTGGAAGTTGGGTAGGAAGTTGGTTTGGAAGTGGGGTTGGAATTTGGGTTGGAAGTTTGGCTCGAAGTTTTGTTGGAAGTTGGGTTGGAAGATGGGTTGGAAGTTGGGTTGGAAGTTGGTTTGGAAGTTGGGTTGGAAGTTTGGTTGGAAGTTGGGTTGGAAGTTGGGATGGAAGTTGGGATGGAAGTTGGGTTGTAAGTTGGGTTGAAAGTTGGGTTGGGAGTTGTGTTGGAAATTAGGTTGGAAGCTGGGTTGGAAGTTGGGCTGAAAGTTGGGCTGGAAGCTGGGTTAGAAGTTGGGTTGAAAGTTGGGTTGGAAGTTGGGTTGGAAGTTGGGCAGGAAGTTGGGATGGAAACTAGGTTGGAAGTTGGGATGGAAGTTGAGATGGAAGTCGGGCTTGAAGTTGGGTTGGAAGCTGGGTTGGAAGTTGGGTTGGAAGTTGGGCTGGAAGTTGGGTTGGAACTTGAGCTGGAAGTTGGATTGGAATTTGGGTTAGAAGTTGGGTTGGAAGTTGGGTTAGACGTTGGGATGGAAGTTGGGTTGGAAGTTGGGTTGGAAGTTGGGATGGCAGTTGGGTTGGATGTTGGAATGGAAGTTGGGTAGAAAGTTGAGTTGGAAGTTTGGTTGAAAGTAGGGTTGGAATTTGGATTGGATGTTAGGTTGAAAGTTGGGTTGGAAGCTGGGTTAGAAGTTGGGTTGGAAGTTGGGTTGGAACTAGGGAAGGAAATTGGGTTAGAAGTTGGCTGGGAAGTTGGGTTGAATATTGGGCTGGAAGCTGGGTTGGAAGTTGAGTTGGAATGTGGGTTGGAAGTTGGGTTGGAAGTTGGGTTGGAAGTTGCGTTGATTTTGGGTTTGAAGTTGGGATGGAAGGTGGGATGGAAGTTGGGTTCGATGTTGGGTTGGAAGTGGGGTTGGAAGTTGGGTTGGAAGATTGGTTGGAAGTTGGGTCGGAAATTGGGTTGGAAGTTGGATTGGAAGTTGGGTTGGAAGTTGGTTTGGAAGTTGGGTTGGAAGTTGGGATGGAAGATGGGATGGAAGTTGGGTTGGAAGATGGGTTCATAGTTGGGTTGCAAGTTGTGTTGGAAGTTGGGTTGGAAATTGGATTGGAAGTTGGGTTGAGAGTTGGGTTGGAAGCTGGGTTTGAAGTTGGGTTGAAAGCTGGGCTGGAAGTTGGGTTGGAAGATGGGTTGGAAGTTGGGTTGGAAGCTGGGGTGGAAGTTTGGATGTAAATTGAGGTGGAAGTTGGGTTTGAAGTTGGGTTTGAAGTTGGATTTGATGTTGGGTTGCAAGTTGGGCTGGATGTTGTGTTGGAATTTGGGTTGGAAGTTGGGTTGGAAAATGGGTTGGAAGTTGGATTGGAAGTTGCGTTGAACGTTGGGTTGGAAGTTGGGTTGGAAGTTGGGCTGGAAGTTGGGTTGAAAGTTGTGTTGGGAGTTGGGCTGGACGTTGGGTTGAGAGTTGGGTAGGAAAATGGTTTGGAAGTGGGGTTGGAAATTGGGTTGGATGTTTGGGTGGAAGTTTTGTTGGAAGCTGGGTTGGAAAATGGATTGGAAGTTGGGTTGGAAGTTGGTTTGGTTGTTGGGTTGGAAGTTGGGTTGGAAGTGGGGTTGGAAGTTGGGATGGAAGTTGGGATGGAAGTTGGGTTGTAAGTTGGGTTGAAAGTTGGGTTGGGAGTTGTGTTGGAAATTAGGTTGGAAGTTGGGTTGGAAGTTCAGTTGAAAGTTGGGCTGGAAGCTGGGTTAGAAGTTGGGTTGAAAGTTGGTTTGGAAGTTGGGTTGGAAGTTGGGCAGGAAGTTGGGTCGGAAACTAGGTTGGAAGTTGGGATGGAAGTTGAGATGGAAGTCAGGCTCGAAGTTGGGTTGGAAGTTGGGTTGGAAGTTGGGTTGGAAGTTGGGTTGGAAGTTGGGCTGGAAACTGAGCTGAACTTGGATTGTAATTTGGGTTAGAAATTGGGTGGGAAGTTTGGTTAGACGTTGGGATGAAAGTTGGGTTGGAAGTTGGGTTGGAAGTTTGGTTGGCAGTTGGGTTGGAAGTTGGGATGGAAGTTGGATAGAAAGTTGAGTTGGAAGTTTGGTTGAAAGTAGGGTTGGAAGTTTGGTTGGAAATGGGGTTGAAAGTTGGGTTAGAAGCTGGGTTGGATGTTGGGTTGGAAGTTGGGTTGGAACTAGGGTTGGAAGTTGGATTGGAAGTTGGGTTGGAAGTTGGGTTGAAAGTTGGGCTGGAAGCTGGGTTGGAAGTTGAATTGGAATTTGGGTTGGAAGTTGGGTTGGAAGTTGGGTTGGAAATTGAGTTTGAAGTTGGGATGGAAGGCGGGATGGAAGTTGGGTTCGATGTTGGGCTGGAAATTGGGCTGGAAGTTGGGTTGGAAGTTGGGTTGGAAATTCGGTTAGAAGCTCGGTTGAAAGTTGGGTTGGAAGTTGGGTTGGACGTTGGGCAAGAAGTTGGGTAGGAAGTTGGGTTGGAAGTGGGGTTGGAAGTCGGGTTGCAAGATTGGTTGGAAGTTTTGTTTAAAGTTCGGCTGGAACATGGGCTGGATGTTGGGTTGGAAGTTGGGTTGGATGTTGGATTGGAAGCAGGGTTGGAAGTTGGGGTGGAAGTTGGGTTGGAAGTTGAGATGGAAGATGGGATGGAAGTTGGGTTGGAAGATGGGTTCAAAGTTGGGTTGGAGGTTGTGTTGGAAGTTGGGTTGGAAATTGGGTTGGAAGTTGGGTTGAAAGTTGGGTTGGAAGCTGGGTTTGAAGTTGGGTTGAAAGTTGGTTTGGAAGTTGGGTTGCAAGTTGGGTTGGAATTTGGGTTGGAAACTGGGTTGAAAGTTGGAATGGAAGTTGAGGTGGAAGTTGGGTTCGAATTTGGGTTGGAAGTTGAGTTGGATGTCGGGTTGGAAGTTGGGCTGGAAGTTGGGTTGGAACTTGAGCTGGAAGTTGGGTTGGATTTTGGGTTGGAAGTTGGGTTGGAAAATGGGTTTGAAGTTGGGTTGGAAGTTACGTTGAACATTGGGTTGGAAGTTGGGTTGGAAGTGGGGCTCAAAGTTGGGTTGGAAGTAGGGTTGTAAGTTGGGTTGGAGTTTTGGTTGAAAGTTGGGTTGAAAGTGGGGTTGGAAGCTAGGTTGGAAGTTGGGTTGGATGTTGGATTGAAAGTTGGGTTGGAAGCTGGGCTAGAAGTTGGGTTGGAATTTGAGTTGGAGGGTGGGTTGGAAGTAGGTTTGGGAGTTGGGTTTGTAGTTGGGATGGATGTTGGGATGCAAGTTGGGTTAGAAGTTGGTTTGGAAGTTGGGTTGGAAGTTGGGTTGTAAGTTGGGTTCGAAGTTGGGTTGGAAGTTGGGCTGGAAGTTGCGTTGGAAGTTGGGCTGGAAGTTGGGTTGGAAGTTGGGTTAGAAGTTGGTTTGGAAGTTGGGTTGGAAGTTGGGTTGTAAGTTGGGTTCGAAGTTGGGTTGGAAGTTGGGCTGGAAGTTGCGTTGGAAGTTGGGCTGGAAGTTGGGTTGAAAGGTGGGTTGGAAATTGGGTTGGACGTTGGGTTGGAAATTGGGTAGGAAGTTGGGTTGGAAGCGGGGTTGGACGTTGGGTTGGAAATTTGGTTGGAAGTCTCGTTCAAAATTGGGTTGGAAGTTGGGTTGGAAATTGGGTTGGACGTTGGGTTGGAAATTGGGTAGGAAGTTGGGTTGGAAGCGGGGTTGGACGTTGGGTTGGAAATTTGGTTGGAAGTCTCGTTCAAAATTGGGTTGGACGATGGGTTGGAAGCTGGGTTGGAAGTTGGATTGGAAGTTGGGTTGGAAGTTGGGTTGGAAGTTGGGTTGGAAGTTGGGTTGGAAGTTGGGTTGAAAATTGGGTTGGAAGTTGTGTTGGAAGTTGGGTTGGAATTTGGGTTGGAAGTTCGGTTGAACGTTGGGTTGGAAGCTTCATTAGAAGTTGGGTTGAAAGATGGGTTGCAAAATGGGTTGGAAGTTCTGTTGGAAATTGTGTTGGAAACTGGGTTGGAAGTTGGGATGGAAGTTGGGTAGGAAGTTGGGTTGAAAGGTGTGTTGGAAGTTGGGTTGGATATTGGGTTGGAAGTCGGGTTGGAAGTTGAGCTGGAAGTACGGTTGTAAGTTGGGTTGAAAATTGGGTTGGAAGTTGAGTTGGAAGTGGGGTTGGATGTTAGGTTGAACGCTGACTTGGAAGTTGGGTTGTAAGTTGGGTTGGAAGTTGGGCTGGACGTTGGGTTGGAAGTAGGGTTGGAAATTGGGTTGGAAGCTGCGTTGAACTTTGGGTTGAAAGTTGGGTTGGAAGCTGGGTTTGAAGCTGGGTTGGGAATTGGGATTTAAATTGGGTTGGAAGTTGGGTTGGAAGATGGGTTGGAAATTGGGTTTGAAGTTGTGATGGAAGATGGAATGGAAGTTGGTTTTTAAGTTGGGTTGGAAGTTGGGTTGGCTAATGGGTTGGAATTTGGGTTGGAAGTTGGATTGGAAGTTGGGTTGGATGTTGGGATGGAAGTTGGATTGGAAGTTGGGTTGGAAGTTGGAGGGAAGTTGGGTTCGAAGTTGGGATGGAAGTTGGGATGGAAGTTGGGTTGGCAGCTGGGTTGAATGTTGGGTTGGAAGTTGTGTTGGAAGTTGGGTTAGATTTTGGGTTGGAAGTTGCGTTGAACGTTAGGTTGGAGGCTTAATTAGAAGTTGGGCTGAAAGTTGGGTTGCAAAATGGGTTGGATGTTTGGTTGGAATTTGGGTTGGAAACTGGGTTGGAATTGGAATAGAATTTGGGTTCGAAGTTGGGTTGAAAGGTGGGTTGGAAGTTGGGTTGGAAGTTGGATTGGAAGATGGGTTGGGAGTTGTGCTGGAAGTTGGGTTGGAAGTTGGGTAGGAAATTGGGTTGGAAGTTGAGTTGGAAGTGCGGTTGGAAGTTAGGTTGAACACTGACTTGAAAGTTGGGTTGTAAGTTGGGTTGGAAGTTGGGTTGGAAGTTGGGTAGGAAATTGGGTTGGAAGTTGAGTTGGAAGTGCGGTTGGAAGTTAGGTTGAACACTGACTTGAAAGTTGGGTTGTAAGTTGGGTTGGAAGTTGGGCTGGAAGTTGGGTTGGAAGTAGGGTTGGAAGTTGGGTTGGAAGTTGCGTTGGAAGTTGGGTTGAAAGTTGGGTTAGAAGCTGGGTTGTAAGTTGGGCTGGGAATTGGGATTGAAATTGGTTGGAAGTTTGGTTGGAAGATGGGTTGGAAATTGGGTTGGAAATTGGGTTTGATGTTGGGATGGAAGGTGGGATGGAAGTCAGGTTTTCCCTTGGGTTGGAAGTTGGGTTGGAAGTTGGATTGGAAGTTGGGTTGGAAGTTGGGTTGAAAGTTGAGCTGGAAGTTGGGTTGGAAGTTGCGTTGGAAGTTGGGCTGGAAGTTGGGGTGGAAGTTTGGTTGAACTTTGGGATGGAAGTTGGGTTGGAAGTTGGGCTGGAAAAGTGGGTTGGAATTTGGTTTGGAAGTTGGATTGGAAGTTGGGTTGGATGTTGGGATGGAAGTTGGGTTGGAAGTTGGACTGGAAGTTGGGATGGAAGTTGGGTTCAAAGTTGGGATGGACGTTGGGTTGGAAGTTGGGTTGGAAGCTGGGTTGGAAGTTGGGTTGGAATTTGGGTAAGAAGGTGGGCTGGAATTTGGGTTGGAAGTTGGGTTGGAAATTGGGATTGAAGTTGGGATGGAAGGTGGGATGGAAGTTGGGTTCGAAGCTGGGCTGGAAGTTGGACTTGAAGTTGGGTTGGAAGTTGGGTTGGAAGTTGGGCTTGAAGTTGGTTTGGAATTTGGGTTGGAGGATTGGTTGGAATTTTTGTTGTACGGTAGGTTATAAGATAGGTTGGAAGTTGGGTTGGAAGTTTGGTTGGATGTTGGGCTGGAAGTTGGGTTGGATGTTGGGTTGGAATTTGGGTTGGAAGTTGGGTTGGAAGTTGGGCTGGAAGTTGGGTTGGAAGTTGGGTTGGAAGTTGCATTGAAAGCTGGGTTTCAAGCTAGGTTGAAAGCTGGGTTGGAATTTGGGTAAGAAGGTGGGTTGGAAGTTGGATTGGAAGTTGGATTGGAAGTTGGTATGGAAGTTGGGTTGGAAATTGGATTGGAAACTGGATTGGAAGTTGGGATGGAAGTTGGGTTCGAAGTTGGGTTGAAAGGTGGGTTGGAAGTTGGGTTGGAAGTTGGGTTGGAAGTTGGGTTGGAAGTTGAGCTAGGAGTTGGGTTGGAAGTTGGGTTGGAAGTTAGGTTGGAAGTTGAGTTGCGATATGGGTTGGAAGTTATGTTGAACGCTGAGTTGCAAGTTGGGTTGTAATTTGGATTGGAAGTTGGGCTGGAAGTTGAGTTGGAAGTGGGGTTGAAAGTAGGGTTGGAAGTTGGGTTGGAAGTTGCGTTGTAAGTTGTGTTGAAAGTTGGGTTGGAAGCTGGGTTGGAAGTTGGGTTGGAAGTTGGGTTTGAAGTTGGGATGGAAGGTGGGATGGAAGTTGGGTTCGAAGTTGGGTTTGAAGTTGGGCTGGAAGTTGGGTTGGAAGTTGGGTTGGAAGTTAGGTTGGAAGTTGAGCTGGAAGTTGGGTTGGAAGTTGGGTTGGAAGTTGGGCTGGAAGTTGGGTTGGAAGTTGGGTTGAATGTTGGAATGGAAGCTGAGTTGGAAGTTGGGCTGGAATTTGGGCTGGAAAATGGGTTGGAATTTGGATTGGAAGTTGGGTTGGAAGTTGGGTTGGAAGTTGGGTTGGACGTTGGGATAGAAGTTGGGTTGGAAGTTGGGTTGGATGTTGGGATGGAAGTTGGGTTGGAAGTTGGGATGGACGTTGGGTTGGAAGTTGGGTTGGAAGCTGGGTTAGAAGCTGGGTTGGAATTTGGGTTAGAAGGGGGGTTGGAATTTGGGTATGAAGTTGGGTTGGAAATTGGGCTTGAAGTTGGGATGGAAGGTCGGATGGAAGTTGGATTCAAAGCTGGGCTGGAAGTTGGGCTTGAAGTTCGGTTGGAAGTTGGGTTGGAAGTTTGACTTGAAGCTGGGCTGGAATTTGGGTTGGAAGTTGGATTGGAAGATAGGTTGGAAGTTTTTTTGGACGTTGGGTTTGAAGATGGGTTGGAAGTTGGGTTGGAAGTTGGGTAGGATGTTGGGTTGGAAGTTGAGTTGGACGGTGGGTTGGAATTTGGGCTGGAAGTTGGGTTGGAAGCTGGGTTGAGAGTTGGGTTGAATATTGGGTTGGAAGTTGGGTTGGAAGTTGGGTTGGAAGTTGGGATGAAAGTTGGATTACAAGCTGGGTTGAAAGCCGGGTTGGAATTTGGGTAAGAATGTGGGTTTTAAGTTGGGTTGGAAGTTGGGCTGGAAATTGGGATTGAAGTTGGGATCGAAGGTGGGATGGAAGTTGGGTTCGAAGTTGGGCTGGAAGTTGGGCTGGAAGACGGGTTGGAAGTTGGGTTGGAAGTTGTGCTTGAAGTTGGGTTGGAAATTGGGTTGGAAGTTGGGTCTGAAGTTGGATTAGTAGTATGGATGGAAGTTGGGATGAAAGTTGGGCTAGAAGCTGGGTTGGAAGTTGGGTTCGAAGTTGGATTGGAACTTGGGTTGGATGTTGGGTTGGAAGTTGGGTTGGAAGTTGGGTTGGAAGTTGGGTGGGAAGTTGGGTGGGAAAGTGGGCTAGAAGTTGGGTTGAAAGTTGGGTTGGAAGTTTGGTTGGAATTTGGGTTGGAAGTTGGGTAGGAAGTTGGGTTGGAAGTGGGGTTGGAAGTTGGGTTGGAAGTTTGGCTGGAAGTTTTGTTGGAGGTTGGGTTGGAAGATGGATTGGAAGTTGGGTTGGACGCTGGTTTCAAAGTTGGGCTGGAAGTTGGGCTGGAAGTTGGGATGGAATTTGGGATGGGTTTTGGGCTGGAAGTTGGGATGAACGTTGGGTTGGAAGTTTGGTTGAAAGTTGGTGTAACAAAGTGCCCCTCTTTTTCTGGAATACTCGGGGTCCCACCTGGGTTTGGGGTGCACTCGGGGTATTTTCCGTTTATCGGAAATACGTCTCGAGGTCCGGCTCGACCTCAACGGCTCGCGGATGCGAGGGGAGGAGGAGCAAGCGAGCAACGACGTGAGGGTCATGTCGTCACTGAGGGGGACTTTGCTTGCAACCTCGCGAGCATGTTCCGAACACGCAACGCGCAGTTGCGTATCGCCCTCTCGGCGAGTGGCGTGATGGTGACGCCACCCGCCGAGGGGCTGTTTCGGCGGACAGCCCCGACACCGTGCGCGGTCAACGGCGACAGTAAATACGATAGCTGCGACCGCGCGACGGTCGCAGCACTCTCGGTGGCATGCACTACACGGCGACCGCACCCACCGCCGCAAGACATACGCGACCAACNGGGACTTTGCTTGCAACCTCGCGAGCATGTTCCGAACACGCAACGCGCAGTTGCGTATCGCCCTCTCGGCGAGTGGCGTGATGGTGACGCCACCCGCCGAGGGGCTGTTTCGGCGGACAGCCCCGACACCGTGCGCGGTCAACGGCGACAGTAAATACGATAGCTGCGACCGCGCGACGGTCGCAGCACTCTCGGTGGCATGCACTACACGGCGACCGCACCCACCGCCGCAAGACATACGCGACCAACGCAGCGGCTTGCCGAGAGACAAGATCCACCGTCGATCTCGACGATCGACGGCCGCGGACTTCTTGCACAAGGCACTAGGTGCAAGCAGGGCACCGGATTCAGGTGCAAGTAGGACACCTAGTACAGGTGCAAGTAGCTTTTTGTAGCAAGCTAGAACAGCAGTAGGCTGAGGCCTGGGCTAGCCAGCCGGACAGTATAAATACCCTATACTCTGTTCAATCTGATTAACATGTGTTTTCCAGCTCTGGTCTCCAGACATCTCAAAGTCTATCTTTCCGCTGCGACTGTGCTCTCCACACACCAAGGCTAAATCTCTAGAGAGCACCCCATCTCACATCTGGTATCTAAGCCAGAGCCACGCTTTGGGCGAAAGTCCTGCCGGAGCTCGCGTCGGAGAACGTCGAGGCTGATCGAGAGGGAGATTGCTGGACCAAACCTTGAAGCCAACGCAAGAGCCAACGTCTGGAAAATTTTGTACATTCCCAGAGCGTCTACACGGCCTACCGTGCGCGTGCGGGAGATGACGGGTGACTCCCATGCACTTCGAAGACGTCGGATTTTCGTCTCGGACTGCCGAATTGCTGTCACAAAGTTTTTCGATTGCTGCCAAAACGCTGCCAATTTTTTTCGAAGGATCTCCAGTGGCTAAAATCCATCTAGAGCCATGGAGCAGGCCCTGCAGCAGATCGTAGAGCAGCTGGAAGCCCTCAAGCTGGAGAACGAGCGACTCAATCGGCAGATGGCTGCCTTACGGGACGGGACCGGCGCTCGACAGGTTGGGGCGACCCGGTCAAGGAGTCCGCCAAGACCAAAGCCAAAGGCTCCGGAAGCATTCAATCCCTCTGTCAAGGGAGCGATCGTTCGGACCTGGTTGTTCGCGATGAACAGCTACTTTGGGGCTCTGGGTCACCCTCCAGAGGGCGATGCTGTGCGTGTGTCATTTGCGGTGACACTGCTACGCGGAGCAGCATTGGAGTGGTGGAGGCAGCTGAATATGCTGGCCACTCGAGGTGGAGGTGGGAGCGCAGCTGTGCAATATGCCAAGTTGTGGCAGCCAGGCACGGGGCAAGCTAATGCTCGCGTGCTGATGACATGGGAGCAGTTCGAGCAAGTCATGAGAGATCGATTTGATCTTGTGAACGCCTCCATGGTCGCGCGCAACAAGCTGAAGCAGTTGAAGCAGATCGGCACAGTGCAAGGAGGCCAGCAGCAGAGCAAACCGCATGGTGGGAACTCCTGGATCTGCGGGAAGCTTGGGCACCACAAGAAGGACTGCAAGAAGAAGCAGCAGGGAAACGGCAACCAGCATTGAGTGGCGGGCGGCCATATGCTGGGAAAGCTTCGTCCGCATCAGCGAACACCAGCCCCGAAAGTCTTTCGACAACTAGGGAGCAGCCAAGTGTATTGCTGCGGAGCGAAGGAAGCGGGAGCGTTCTGGGGATCCTCCTGAATGCCGAAGTTTTATTGGTTGGTTCTGCGGACGACGAGGGGCGCCAGACTTGCCGGCAGATTAAAGCGTTACTGGATTGCGTGGCGTCGCACTCATTCTTCAGCGACGAGCTTGCAAAAAGGTTGGGGCTTGCATGGCTACCCGGGAAGCCAACTACGGCCAAGTTGGTGCAAGGGGAGCTGGAGTGCGGACTGCCTCTGAAGCCTTTGCCGATCCGTCTGGGCAAGCTGGCGTGCGATGTGAACTTTTGCACGTGCCCGATGGACATCTACGATGCCATTTTGGGGCGTGACTGGCTGCACCGGTGGAATCCTGCAGTGGACTGGGTGCGCAACCAGGTGAAAGTAAAGAAATGCGGGGAGCAAATTATTTTGCCGTTGTGGGCAGATGAGAAGGACTCCAAGGCAGGCAAGGTGCCACAGTTGAGTTACGTGGAGCTGAAGCATTGTCAACGCAAGGGGGACCAAGTGTACCTTATGTGGATGCGGCAAAAAGTAGCACGTGAAGAGGTGGAAGTGTTGGCAGCAGAGACAAAGTAACCGGAGGGAGAGCAACACAATGCACCTATAGCAGAGCTGTCAGAAGGCGTTAAATGAGTGTTGGACAGCTACAGTGACGTGTTTCCTACTAAGCTGCCAAAAGGTTTACCACCGAAGTGGAACATTGACCATAAAATTGATCTGGTTCTGGGAGCAACTCCAACAGTACGAGCTGCTTGTCGCATGAGCGATAATTAGCTGGGTGAGCTAAAGAAGCACTTGGAGGAGCTGACGGAGCAGGGGTTCATCAGACCATCGGTGTCACCCTACGCTGCACCGGTCCTCTTTGTGAAGAAAAAGACAGGGGAGCTACGGATGTACATGGTATATCACGCACTAAACAACGTAACGATCAAGGAACGGTACCCGCTGCCAAGGGTCGAGTAGCTGTTTGACCAGCTGAGGGGAGCGTAGTTCTTCAGCAAGATTGACTTGCGCTCGGAGTACCATCAGATCCAGATTGTGGAGTAGGATGTGGAGAAGGCGGCGTTTTGGACGCGGTACGGTCATTTCGAGTGCCTCGTGATGCCATTTGGGTTGACCAATGCTCCTGCAACGTTCATGAGCCTCATGAAGAGGATATTCCACCCTCACCTGGACCAGTTTGTGGTAGTGTTCCTCGACAACATCCTCATCTACTCCCAAACTCTGGAAGAGCATCAGCAACATCTTCGGCAGGTGTTGGAAATTCTTCGGAGAGAGAAGTTGTTTGCAAAGCGCTCCAAGTGTGAGTTCAAGAAAAGGGACGTGGAGTTCCTTGGGCACATTGTCAGCGGCAAGGGTCTCTGCATGGACCCGAAAAAGGTGGAAGCAGTGAAGTAGTGGCCGACACCAAACTGCCTGCGTGACATCAAGGTATTCCCGTGGTTTGTCAACTACTACCGGAAATTCATCAGGGGGTACGCAGAAAAGGGTGCACCGCTGACTGAGCTGCTGAGGGAGGATCACCAGTGGGAATGAGGTGATCAGGAGTAGAAGAGCTTCAATGAGCTCAGGACTGCAATGTGTGACGCTCCGGTCCTGGTGCATCTAGATTCATCTAAGGAGAACGTCATGGCGACGGACGCAAGTGACCATGCCATTGGGGCGGTGCTGATGCAGGATCACGAGAAGGGGATGCAGCCGATTGCATATGCGTCTCGCAAGTTGCAAGGCGCGGAGCTGAACTACGCGATCCACAAAAAGGAGATGCTGGCGGTGATCCTTGCGTTCAAGCACTGGAGGTGCTACCTCGAGTCGCGGCGCTGCGTGGTCTTCACGGATCTTTACGCCCTAAAGTACCTGAAGACGCAGCCGAACCTTAGTCACCGACAAACTCGATGGATGGAATTTCTTGAGGGGAGTTTTGACTACGAGATCCAGTACAAGCCTGGGAAGGTAAACCCGGCAGATCCTCTGTCGCGGAGGCCGGACTTGAGCCTCAATGCCATCTCAGTGCTGATGGGATCTCCAGCCATGCATAGCCTGTTCAAGCACGGCTATGGCGTGGAAAGTGAGTTCACGGGTGGTGCGCTGAAAGACGCCACGTGGGATGGAGTGTATTGGCGAAGGGGTCAGGAGCGGAGGATTGTCGTGCCGGACTATGCGCCATTGAAGCAGATGTTGCTGGAGGAGGCGCATGACACCCACTACTCAGGTCACTTTGGTTTCGACAAGACGCTCAAAGCCTTGGCACGCCAATATAAGAGGTCGTCAATGGCAACTGATTGCAAGAGGTTTGTGAGCAGCTGCGATGTGTGCCAACGCATCAAGGCACGGAGGACCAACTTCCAGGGTCGCGGGACAGCTCCACCTCCTACAATCCAGGTTGAAGGAAGTGAGGAGTTTGAGGTGGAGAAGATTATGGGGGATTGCCAGAGGGGACGACGGCGTGAGTTTTTGGTGCAGTGGAAGGGGTACCCGGCGGAGCACAACTCTTGGGAACCAGAGGCGAACTTCCATGTTGGGGGTACCAACACTGTTCTCCAAGAGTACCTCAGGCGCGCCGGGACGTCCCGCCTCCGACGGGGGAGGGGGGGGGGGAGGGGTGAATGTAACAAAGTGCCCCTCTTTTTCTGGCAAACTCGGGGTCTCACCTGGGTTTGGCGTGCACTCGGGGTATTTTCCGTTTATCGGAAATACGTCCGTAGGTCCGGCTCGACCCCAACGGCTCGCGGATGCAAGGGGAGGAGGAGTGAGCAAGCGACGACGTGAGGATCACGTCGTCGCTGAGGGGGGCTTCGCTCGCAACCTTGCGAGCGTGTTCCGAACACGCAACGCGCAGTTGCGTATCGCCCTCTTGGCGAGTGGCGTGATGGCGACGCCACCCGCCGAGGGGCTGTTTTGGCGGACAGCCCCGACACCGTGCGCGGTCAACGGCGACAGTAAATATGGTAGCTGCAACCACGTGACGGTCGCAGCACTCTCGGTGGCGTGTGCAACACGGCGACCGCACACACCGCCGCAAGACATACGCGACCAACGCGGCGGCTCGCCGAGAGACAAGATCCACCGTCGATCTCGACGATCGACGGCCGGGGACTTCTCGCACAAGGCACTAGGTGGAAGTAGGGCATCGAGTTCAGGTGCAAGTAGGACACCTAGTACATGTGCAAGTAGCTTTTTGTAGCAAGCTAGAACAGCAGTAGGCTGAGCCCTGGGCTAGCCAGCCGGACAGTATAAATACCCTGTACTCAGTTCAATCTGATTAACCTGTATTTTCGAGCTCTGGTCTCCAGACATCTCCAAGTCTATCTTTCCTCTGCGACTGTGCTTTCCACACACCAAGGCTAAATCTCTAGTGAGCACCCACTCTCACAGTTGGGCTAGAAGCTCCGTTGGAAGTTGGGTTGGAATTTGGGTTGGAAGTTGGGTTGGAAGTTGGGGTGGAAGCTGGGTTGGAAGTTGGGTTGGAATTGGGTTTGATGTTGGGATGGAATTTGGGGTGGAAGTTGGCTTCCAAGTTGGGTTGGACGTTGGGTAGGAAGTTGGGTTGGAAGTGGGGTTGGGAGTCACGCTGGAAGATTAGTTTGAAGTTTCGTTGGAAGTTGGGTTGGAAGGTAGGTTGCAAGTTGGGTTGGATGTTGGGTTGGAAGTTGTATTGGAAGTTGGGATGGAAGATGGGATGGAAGTTAGGTTGGAAGTTGGGTGGGAAGTTGGGTTGGATGTTGGGTTGAAAGTTGGATTGGAAGCTGGGTTTGAAGTTGGGTTGGAAGTTCAATTGGAAGTTGGGCTGGAAGTTGGATTGGAAGTTGGGTTAAAAACTGGGTTGGAAGTTGGAAGGGAAGTTGAGGTGGAAGTTGGGTTCGAAGTTGGGTTGGAAGTTTGGTTGGAAGTTTGGTTGGAAGTTGGGTTTGAAGATGGATTGGAAGTTGAGCTGGAAGTTGGGTTCGAATTTGGGCTGGAAGTTGGGTTGGAAGTTGGGTTGAAAGTTGGGTTGGAAGTTGCGTTAAACGTTGGGTACGAAGTTGGGCTCGAAGCTGGGCTGGAAGTTGGGTTGGAAGTTGGGTTGAAACTTGGGTTGGAGTTTTGGTTGGAAGTTGGCTTGGAAGCTCGGTTGGAAGTTGGGCTGGAATTTGGGTTGGATGTTGGTTCGAAGTTGGGTTGGAGGTTGGGTTGGAAGTTGCATAAAACGTTGGGTTGGAAGTTGGGTTGGAAGTTTGGTTGGAAGTTGGGTTGAAAGTTGGGCTGGAAGCTGGGTTTGAAGCTGGGTTGGAATTTGGGTAAGAAGGTGGGTTGGAAGTTGAGTTGGAAGTTGTGTTGGAAGTTGGGTTGGAAGTTGGGTTCAAAGTTGGGTTGGAAGTTTGGTTGGGAGTTGGGTTGAAATTTGGGTTGGAAGTTGGGCTGAACGTTGGGCTGGAAGTTGGGTAGGAAGCTGGTTTGGAAGTGGGGTTGGACGTTGGGTTGGACGTTTGGCTGGACGTTTTGTTGAAAGTTCGGTTGGAAGATGGGTTGGAAGTTGGATTGGAAGTTGGTTTGGAAGTTGGGTTGGAAGTTGGGTTGGAAGATGGGTTAGAAGTTGGGATGGAAGCTGGGATGGAAGTTGGGTTGGAAGTTGGGTTGAAAGTTGAGTTTGAAGTTGTGTTGGAAATGAGGTTGGAAGTTCTATTGGAAGCTGGCTTGAAAGTTGGGCTGGAAGCTAACTAGAAGTTGAGTTGAAAGCTGGTTTGGAGGTGTGGTTGGAAGTTGGCATGGAAGTTGGGTGGGACACTGGGTTGGAAGTTGGCATGGTTGTTGAAATGGAAGTTAAGCTCGAAGTTGGGTTGAAAGTTTGGTTGGAAGTTGGGTTGGAAGTTGGGTTGGAAGTTGGGTTGGACTTGAGTTGAAAGTTGGGTTAGAGTTTGGGTTTGAAGTTGGGTTGTAAGTTGGGTTAGACGTTGGGATGGAAGTTGGGTTGGAAGTTGGGTTGGAAGTTGGAATGGAAGCTGGGTTGGAAGTTGGGATGGAAGTTGGGTACAAAGTTGGGTTGGAAGTTTGGTTGAAAGTTGGGTTGGAAGTTGGGTTGGAAGTTGGGTTGAAAGTTGGGTTGGAAGCTAGGTTGGAAGTTGGGTTGGAAGTTGGGCTGGAAGTAGGGTTGGAAGTTGGGTTGGAAGTTGGGTTGGAAGTTCGGTTGGAAATTGGGTTTGAAGTTGGGATGGAAGGTGGGATGGAAGTTGGGTTCGATGTTGGGTTGAAAGTTGGGTTGGAAGTTGGACTGGAAGTTGGGTTGGAAGTTGGGCTAGACGCTGGGTATAAAGTTGGGTTTGAAGTTGGGTTGGACGTTGGGTTGGAAGTTGGGTAGGAAGTTGGGTTTGAAGATTGGTTGCAAGTTTCCTTGGAAGTTGGGTTGGAAGATAGATTGGAAGTTGGGTTGGAAGTTGGGTTGGCCGTTGGGTTGGAAATTGAGTTGGAAGCTGGGATGAAAGATGGGATGGAAGTTGGGTTGGAAGATGGGTTGAAAGTTGGGTTGGCACCTAGGTTTGAAGTTGGGTTGAAGGTTGGGTTGGAAGTTGGGTTGGAAGTTGGGTTGGAAACTGGTTTGGAAGTTGGAATGGAAGCTGAGGTGGAAGTTGGGTTCAAAGTTGGGTTGGTAGTTGGGATGGAAGTTGGGTTGGAAGTTGGGTTGGAAGTTGGGTTGGAATTTGAGCTTGAAGTTGGGGTGGAATTTCGGTTGGAAGTTGGATTGGAAGTAGGGTTGGAAGTTGGGTTGGATGTTACGTTGAACGAAGGGTTGGAAGTTGGGTTGGAAGTTTGGCGGAAAGTTGGGTTGGAAGTGGGGTTGTAAGTTGGGTTGGAGTTTTCGTTGAAAGTTGGGTTGAAAGTTGGGTTGGAAGGTGGGTTGGAAGTTGTGTTGGTAGTTGGGTTGAAAGTTGGGTTGGAATATGGGTTGGAAGTTGGGTTGGAATTTGGGTTGGAAGGTGGGTTGGAAGTTGGGTTGGAAGTTGGATTGGAAATTGTGTTTAAAGATGGGATGGAAGGTGGGCTGGAAGTTGGGTTCGAAGCTGGGTTGGAAGTTGGGTTGGAAGTTGGGTTGGTAGTTGGGTTGGAAGCTGGGTTGGAAGTTGGGCTTGAAGTTGGGTTGGAAGTTGGGTAGGAAATTGGGTTGGAAGTTGGGATGGAAGTTGGGTTTATAGCTGGGATGAATGTTTGGATACAAGTTGGGTCTGAAGTTGGGTTAGAAGTTTGGTTGGAAGTTGGGTTGGAAGTTGGGTAGGAAGTTGGGTTGGAAGTTGGGTTGCAAGTTGGGTTGGAAGTTGGGCTGGAAGTTGGGTTGAAAGGTGGGTTGGAAATTGGGTTGGACGTTGGGTTGGAAGTTGGGTAGGAAGTTGGGTTGGAAGTGGGGTTGGAAGTTCGGTCGGAAACGTCGTTGGAAGTTTTGTTCGAGGTTGGGTTGAAAGATGGGTTGGAAGCTGGGTTGGAAGTTGGGTTGGAAGTTGGGTTGGAAGTTGGGTTGGAAGTTAGCTTGGAAGCTGGGATGGAAGCTGGGATGGAAGTTGGGTTGGAAGCTGGGTTGAAAGTTGCGTTGGAGGTTGTGTTGGATGTTGGGTTGGAAGTTAGCTTGGAAGCTGGGATGGAAGCTGGGATGGAAGTTGGGTTGGAAGCTGGGTTGAAAGTTGCGTTGGAGGTTGTGTTGGATGTTGGGTTGGAAGTTGGGTTGAACGTTGGGTTGGAAGCCTCGTTAGAAGTAGGGTTGAAAGTTGGATTGCACAATGGGTTGTAAGTTGGGTTGGAAACTGGGTTGGAAGCTGGGTTGGAAGTTGGGATGAAAGTTGGGCTCAAAGTTGGGTTGAAAGTTGGGTTGGAAGTTGGGTTGGAAGTTGGGTTGAAAGTTGGTTTGGAAGTTGCGTTGAACGTTGGGTTGGATGTCGGTTTGGAAGTTGGGTTGGAAGTAAGGTTGAAAGTTGGGCTCGAAGTTGGGTTGGAGTGGGGGTAGAGTGTTGGGTTGAAACTTAGGTTGGAAGCTGGGTCGAAAGTTGGGATGGAAGTTGGATTGTAAGCTGGGCTGGACGTTGGGATTTAAGTTGGGATAGAGGTTGGGTTGGAACTAGGGTTGGGAGTTGGGTTGGAAGTTGGGTTGGAAGTTGGGTTTGAAGTTGGGTTGAAAGTTGGGTTGAAAATTGGGTTGGAGGCTGGGTTTGAGATTGGGTTGGAAGTTGGGTGGGAAGTTTGGTTTGAAGTTTGGCTGGAAGTTGGGTTGCAAGTTGGGATGGAAGAGGGGATGGAAGCTTGGTAGGAAGTTGGGTGGGAAGTTGGGTTGGAAGTTGGGCTGGAAGTTGGGTTGGAAGTTAGGATGGAAGTTGGGTTGGAAGTTGGTATGGAATTTGGGATGGAAGTTGGATTGGAAGTTTGGTTGGAAGCTAGGTTAGAAGCTCGGTTGGATGTTGGGTCGGATATTGGGTTTGAAGTTGGGTTGGAAGTTGGGCTGGACGTTGGGATGGAAGTTGGGTTGGAAGTTGGGTTGAAGTTGTATTGGAAGTTTGGTTGGAAGTTGGCTTGGGAGCTGGGATGGAAGCTGGTTTGGAGGTTGGATTGGAAGTTGAGCTGGATGTGGGGCTTGATGTTGGGTTGGAAGTTGGGTGGGAAGTTGGGTTGGAAGCTAGACTGGAAGCTGGATTGGATGTTGGATTGGAAATTGGGTTGGAGATTGAGATGGAAGTTGGGTTGGAGGTTGGGATGGAAATTGGGTTGGAGGTTGGGATCGAAATTGGGTTGGAGGTTGGGATGGAACTAACATTGAATGTTGGGTTGGAAGGTGGGATGGAAGTTTGGCTGGACGTTGGGTTGGAAGTTGGGTTGTAAGTTGGGTTGGATTTTTGGTTGAAAGTTGGGTTGAAAGTTGAGTTGGAAGCTGGGATGGAAGTTGGGTTGGAAGTTGGGTTGAAAGTTGGGTTGGAAGGTGGTTTGGAAGTTGGGTTGGAATTTGGGTTGGAAGGTGGGTTTGAAATTGGGTTGGAAGTTGGATTGGAAGTTGGGTTTAAAGTTGGGATGGAAGGTGGGATGGAAGTTGGGCTCGAAGTTGGGTTGGAAATTTGGTTAGAAGTTGGGATGGTAGTTGGGTTGGAAGTTTGGTTTGAAGTTGGGCTTGAAGTTGGGTTGGAAGTTGGGTTGGAGATGGGGTTGGACGTTGGGTTGGAAGTTGGGTTTGTAGTTGGGATGGAAGTTGGGATGGAAGTTGTGTTAGATGTTGGATTGGAAGTTGGGTTGAAAGTTGGGTTGGAAGTTGGGTTGAAAGTTGGATTGGAAGTTGGGTTGGAAGTTGGGTTGGAAGTTCGGTTGGAAACTGGGTTGGAAGTTGGGATGGAAGTTGTGTTAGATGTTGGATTGGAAGTTGGGTTGAAAGTTGGGTTGGAAGTTGGGTTGAAAGTTGGATTGGAAGTTGGGTTGGAAGTTGGGTTGGAATTTGGGCTGGAAGTTGGGTTGAAAGTTGTGTTGGAAGTTGGGTTGAACGTTGGGTTGGAAGTTGGGTAGGAAGTTGGTTTGGAAGTGGGGTTGGAAGTTGGGTTGGAAGTTGGGCTGGAAGTTGGGTTGAAAGTTGTGTTGGAAGTTGGGTTGAACGTTGGGTTGGAAGTTGGGTAGGAAGTTGGTTTGGAAGTGGGGTTGGAAGTTGGGTTGGAAGTTTGGCTGGAAGTTTTGTTGCAAGCTGGGTTGGAAGATGGGTTGGAAGATGGGCTGGAAGCTGGTTTGGAAGTTGGACTGGAATCTGGGTTGGAAGTTGGGTTGGAAGTTAAGATGGAAGTTGGGATGGAGGTCGGGTTTGAAGTTGGGTTGAAAGTTGGGTTGGGAGTTGTGCTGGAAATTAGGTTTGAAGTTGGGTTGGAAAGTTGGGTTGAAAGTTCGGCTGGAAGCTGGGTGAGGAGTTGGGTTGAAATTTGGGTTGGAAGTTGGGTTGGAAGTTGGGTTGGAAGTTCGGTTGGAAACTGGGTTGGAAGTTGGGATGGAAGTTGAGATGGAAGTCAGGCTCGAAGTTGGGTTGGAAGTTGGGTTGGAAGTTGGGTTGGAAGTTGGGTAAGACGTTGGGATGGAAGTTGGGCTCGAAGTTGGGTTGGAAGTTGGGTTGGAACTTGAGCTGGAAGTTGGGTTGGAATTTGGGTTGGAAGTTGGGTTGGAAGTTGAGATGGAAGTTGGGATGGAGGTCGGGTTGGAAGTTGGGTTGGAAGTTCGGTTGGAAACTGGGTTGGAAGTTGGGATGGAAGTTGAGATGGAAGTCAGGCTCGAAGTTGGGTTGGAAGTTGGGTTGGAAGTTGGGTTGGAAGTTGGGTTGGAACTTGAGCTGGAGGTTGGGTTGGAATTTGGGTTGGAAGTTGGGTTGGAAGTTGGGTAAGACGTTGGGATGGAAGTTGGGCTCGAAGTTGGGTTGGAAGTTGGGATGGCAGTTGGGTTGGAGGTTGGGATGGGAGTTGGGTAGAAAGTTGGGTTGGATGTTTGGTTGAAAGTAGGGTTGGAAGTTGGGTTGGAATTGGGGTTGAAAGTTGGGTTGGAAGCTGGGTTGGAAGTTGGGTTGGAAGTTGGGTTGGAAGTAGGGTTGGAAGTTGGGTTGGAAGTTGGGTTGGAAGTTGGGTTGAACGTTTGGTTGGAAGCTGGGTCGGAAGTTGAGTTGGAATTTGGGTTGGAAGTTGGGTTGGAAATTGGGTTGGAAATTGGGTTGGAAATTGGGTTTGAAGTTGGGATGGAAGGTGGGTTGGAAGTTGGGTTGGAAGTTGGGTTGGAAGTTGGGTTGGAAGTTGGGCTAGAAGCTCGGTTGAAAGTTGGGTTGGAAGTTGGGTTGGACGTTGGGCTGGAAGTTGGGTCGGACGTTGGGTTGGAAGTGGGGTTGGAAGTCGGGTTGGAAGATAGGTTGGAAGTTTCGTTGGAAGTTGGGTTGGATGCAGAGTTGACTTCGTTGCTCGTAGGAGGCCGACTACAACGACATCGGCACATCAAGAGGCATCAATGTAACATCGATGTGGTGTAGAAGGCCAGGGGGCACTCGGGACCATGCGAGACTGTTTTTCCCACGAGCCCAGGTACCCACCGAGGATAAGTCTCGCATCAAGAACATTGCACGTTCAGTTCCCAGAGCAACACTCTATTTTCCATGCACGTATCCTGCCGAAAGCACATTACATGGCACACTTCATGACAGCTGGCATGTATCAACCTGATTCAACCAATGATGTCCACGCATCATACGTTGCACTTGGACAGGCTTCATTCTGTGGCACAGCTTGCCCTCATCCTGAGCTGCCATGGCAATGGCCAATCACATGCCGAACTTCGGACTTGAGAATATCCGCATGAGCCGATATTTTGTTGTGGAAAAAATGGTTTGCATAGTTTATTCAAATACCTTATGTGCGAAAAATGACACATAACTTCACAGGGTTGGTCGATACATATGGAATATGTCCGACTGTAAAAAATCAACAAAAAAGGTTGTACATGAATCTTTCCACAACATCGTGACATTGTGTCAACTATAGTTATTTGACTGTTTAGTCGTTCAAACCAATCGTATGGCATGGGTTGAAGGATCAAATGTGCGGAGGATGTACCAGGTGTGAATGAAATATCGATCGACACCATCGAGCAACGTGTCACTCAATGAGGTCGAGTCTCGACGCCATCCAGCAATATTTTACTACGGTTGAGCCACACTTCTTTGTGTCCAACACAAGCAAGACTTGCACCACCATTGGTACAAGACTTGCACCGATGGCAGTAAGAAGCCTCCCCCCTGTTTCGTGCTGAATCCAACACTTTGGCACACTGGCGCCTGAGGCCGGTGCGCCGGTGCGTTCCTCCCACCATGGCGTCTTCTCAGCCCGATTCCAACACCCGCTCAAATCGAACATCCACCGCAGGTTCCAGTCCCGCGGTAGCTGTAATATCCGCTGTATCGGCACAATTTGATGCCCATAAGTGGAATCCACCAAAGAAACGGGTCCTCACGGGTGATTTCCTCACCAAAGAACTGTCCAGGCACTGCGAGCCCAAGCCAACGAGCAGCAAAAAGGCGGGATTTGTCGGTGGCTCATGCGCCAAGAGGGTGAGCGGGACGTGTGACCGCATCCGCGGCCACTTTGCCTGCAACAACCCGAATGTGGGGAAGTGTCCCCATCCTCCACCAACATGCAGGGACGCGTTGGGCATGGAGCGATTTCCACCGCCGCCGGCAGGATGGCAGCCATACAGCGTGAAGCTGTACAAGGGAGAGGGCACCGAATGGGGGACGAAGGACAAACCGGTGCCGTGGCTCAAGTTGTGGGAGGCCGAGGAGAAAGCAACCCAAGCAGCAGATGGGGGATTGACGCTGCAACACGACTCTAGTGATGACGATGCTGGGGACGCGGCAGGTCCAAGCAGGCAGGCAGCCACAACAAGACTTGAGGGTGAGATACCTCTCTTTGACATCAACGAGGCTGCCTCTTTTTCGACAATCCACCATGGTTGAGCACTCTGACAGGACGAACAACGTGAACTGCTAGCTGGACATAGTGAAACGTATGTCCATTGCTGCTTTACCCATCTCCTTCTGTCGGGAGCCAGCACTCATGTATGTCATCAAGTCAGCAAAGAAGACAACACCGAGCTTTAGGTTGCCAGCCAGAGGCACAGTGGTGGATGACTTGCTCCCGAAACTGGATGCACGGCTTGCTGAGCTAGAAACGCCTTTGAAGCAGGGATGGACAACGTATGGCACCAGTCTAGCAGTTGACGAGTTGACTGATAGGCAGATCAGGCCAATTTACAATGCAATGGCAGTCAATGTAATGGGCTCGGTCCACCTGTTCTCGCGTGATGCTAGCGGTCTGACTAGGGATGCAGACTACACTGCGTCCATGATAGAGGCAGCAATGAAAGCAGTGGGTGAGGACAAGGTTGTTTCTGTGATATGTGACAATGCTTCAGTGAACAAGAAGGCATTTGACCAGCTGTGGGTGAAGTACCCAAAGTTGTTTTTCCAGGGTTGTTGTGCACACAACATTGACCTGATCATGAAGGATGTTGGGAAGACTGCATGGAGTGCAGGGATCATTGGATGGTGTAACAAAGTCATTGCCTTCTTTAGGAACAATGCAATGCCTCGTACATTGCTAAAGGACAAAACAGGGGGCAAGGTGCTCAATAACAGGTGCGACACCCGCTTTGCCTCCGTGTTTGACATGGTGCAGCAGTTGCTGGATCTGCGGGAGGAGCTCAAGGAGTTTGTGCAGCTGGAAGTATGGAAGCAGATTGGTTCACAGCGGGATGCCGGCTTCAGAAGTCAGAAGAGGGAGGTGAGATGGATCATACGATGCAAGGTCTTCTGGCTCCAGGTCCGTCAGTTGAAGGACTTGCTTCTGTCCTTAGTGCGGTTGCTGCATGTGGCTGATTCCCCGGGTGGGGCTTCTGGTGAGATATACGAGGGCTTGTTGGATTGTGCAGAGCAAGTTAAAGCGCTGGCCGAGAAGAAGGGCAAGAAGGGATGGAAGGTTGCTGAGTCTCATGTGAACTATGTCCTGGGCAGATTGGACCACCGTTGGTCCAAGGATATGAGCTGTCCTTTGTATGCTGCTGCTTGGCATCTGCATCCTCGGCACTTTGGAAACGACCTGTCCAGTGACGCCACTACCATGCAAGCATGGTAGGCAGTGATGGAGGTACTGGTTTTAGAAGAGAAACACGACGCCATGATGAAGGAGATCGGTGCATTCGAGCTGGCGCAGACCATGGTTGTCGATGATCCCGTGGTGACACCTCGCAGGAATGCCAAGACTGTTACTGCAGTAGCAAAAGTGCAATGTGGTACAATGTCTGCTGCAGAGTGGCATGTCAACTTCATGTGCAACCTGCCCGTGCTTCGCGATCTGGCATTGAAGCTGCTGTCGCAGCCATGTTTTTCATCTGAGTGTAAGCGTGTATTTTCCACTCACGAGTTGATCCACACTGCCAAGAGGAACCGGCTCAAGGTGTCGATACTTGAGCTCCTCGTTCAGTGCAACGTCCGTCTATGCAAGCACTACGGCCGGAATGGACGCAAGGCAGTAAACAACATCACTGTAGCCGCGGAAGCAGAAGCAGAAGCTGACGCAGAGGCCAGTGAGGACAATGGGGAGGTTGTTCAGGAGGAGGGAGTGTTAAGTGAGCCAGAGGATGACATGGATAGTGATGATGAGGGGGAGGACGAGGAGGAGGAGGAGGTAGAGGAGGCATTGGGAGATGATGATGTGATTGAAGTCATGGCGTCTATTCGAGTCACATGCAGCACACCTGGAATGCCTCACTCTCATCGAGTACGTGTTTGTGCACAGGTGAAGGCCTCAAGCAGCAATGTCGCAGCTCGTGGAGCGGGTGGTGAAGGGGCAGCAGGTGGAGAAGGGGCAGCAGGTGGAGAAGGGGCAGCAGGTGGAGAAGGGACATCAGTTGGAGAAGGGGCAGCAGGTGGAGAAGAGCTTGCAGCTGGAGAAGGGACAGCAGGTGGAGAAGGGACACCAGGTGGAGAAAAGGCAGAATGTGGGGATAGAGGGGCATTTGAGCCAGATGGAGCAGGTGGGGAGGAAGGAGGAGTAGGCAGATTGGAAGAAGCAGGTGGGGAAGGAGCAGCTGGAGCTGTACCAGGTGGACAGGGAGAGAAGGGAGTAGGAAAGTAAGGGACATCAGCACCATCATCCAATCCAGCAGCAAGAGCAGCATCATGGATTGGCAGTGCCAAGCACAGGGATAAGAGGGCTGCCTTAGTTGCCATGACTGCAGCCACGGTTGCAAAGCATGCGGCAGGGACTACCGCAGTAACCACTGCAGCAAGCAAGCTGGCTAGACGCAGAGCAACAAGTGCTCTGCGCAAGTAGAAGTTTTGTCACACATGAGACATGCTTCCAATTTCATGTGGTTGTTCAATTCAGTCTATTATGCTTTAATGTGCATGTCTGAAGCATAGTTCCATTCTAGTGACCACTATGTGATACAGCATGTGAAGAGTGAAATTTGGGACACACCAAATGTAATGTTCATGACTGGCAATAAGTAGTTGTAGTACCTTATACTATACACCTAGATGTGTGTTTGGTAGGGAGGTGAGCAATGGTAAATCTGTGTCTACAATTGCAAATCAGTGGGCCTCATTGCCCCCCCCCCTTCTTAAATAGTGCACCTTGAAGTGTGTATGATATAATGTTGAACAAGTGCAAATCTGAGTGTGCAGTTACAAATTAGTGGACCTCATTGACCCCCTCCTCCTCTCCCCCCCCCCCCAGACCCACATCGATGTTGCCAGTTACAGCTACATCGATGTATCGATGTGGACCTCGATGTACCGAGGTTTGTGGGGCCAAGGTCAACACTGGTTGGAAGGTGGGTTTGAAGTTGGGTTGGAAGTTGGGTTGGAAGTTGGATTGGAAGTTGGGTTGGAAGCTGGGTTGGAAGTTGGGATGGAAGATGGGATGGAAGTTGGGTTGGAAGATGGGTTCAAAGTTGGGTTGGAAGTTGTGTTGGAAGTTGGGTTGGAATTTGGGTTGGAATTTGGGTTGAAACTTGGGTTGGAAGCTGGGTTTCAAGTTGGGTTGAAAGTTGGGTTGGAAGTTGGGTTGGAAGTTGGGTTGGAAGTTGGGTTGGAAACTGGGTTGGACGTTGGAATGGAAGATATGGTGGGAGTTGGGTTCAAAGTTGGTTTGGAAGTTGGTTTGGAAGTTGGGTTGGAAATTGGGCTGGAATTTGGGTTGGAATTGGAGCTGGTCGTTGGGTTGGAATTTGGGTTGGAAGTTGTGTTGGAAAATGGGTTGGAAGTTGGGTTGGAAGTTGCGTTGAACGTTGGGTTGGAAGTTGGGTTGGAACTTGGGCTCGATGTTTGGTTGGGAGTTGGGTTGTAAGTTGGGTTGGAGTTTGGTTGAACGTTTGGTGAAAGTTGGGCTGGAATTTGGGTTGGAAGTTGGGTTGGATGTTGGGTTGAGAGTTGCGTTGGAAGCTGGGTTGGAAGTTGGGTTGGAAATTGGGTTGGAAGGTGGGTTGGAATTTGGATTAGAAGTTGGATTGGAAACTGGGTTTGAAGTTGGGGTGGAAGGTGGGATGGAAGTTGGATTCGAAGTTGGGTTGGGCGTTGGGTTGGAAGTTGGGTTGGTAGTTGGATTGGACGTTGGGTTGGAAGTTGGGCTTGAAGTTGGGTTGGAAGTTGGGCTGGAAATTGGATTGGAAGTTGGGTTGGGAGCTGGGGTTTTAGTTGGGATGGAAGTTGGGATGGAAAGTGGGTTAGAAGTTGGATTGGAAGTTGGGTTGGAAGTTGGGTTGGAAGTTGGGTTGGAAGTTGGGTTGGGAGCTGGGGTTTTAGTTGGGATGGAAGTTGGGATGGAAAGTGGGTTAGAAGTTGGATTGGAAGTTGGGTTGGAAGTTGGGTTGGAAGTTGGGTTGGAAGTTGGGTTGGAAGTTGGGTAGGAAGTTGGGTTGGAAGTTGGGCTGGAAGTTGGGTTAAAAGGTGGGTTGTACATTGGGTTGGAGGTTGGGTTGGAAATTGGGTAGGAAGTTGGGTTAGAAGTGGGGTTGGAAGTTGGGTTGGAAAATTGGTTGGAAGTTTTGTTCTAAGTTGGGTTGGAAGATAGGTTGGAAGTTGGGTTGGAAGTTGGATTGGAAGTTGGGTTGGAAGTTGGGTTGGAAGTTGGGTGGGAATTTGGGATGGAAGTTGGGATGGAAGTTGGGTTGGAAGCTGGGTTGAATGTTGGGTTGGAGGTTGTGTTGAAAGTTGGGTTAGATTTTGGGTTGGAAGTTGGATTGAACGCTAGGTTGGAGGCTTAATTAGAAGTTGGGTTGAAAGTTGGGTTGCATAATGGGTTGGAAGTTGAGTTGGAAATTGGGTTGGAAACTGGGTTGGAATTGGAATGGAAGTTGGGTTCGAAGTTGGGTTGAAAGGTGGGTCTGAAGTTGGGTTGGAATTTGGGCTGGAAGTTGGGTTGGAACTTGAGCTGGAAGTTGGGTTGAGCTGGAAGTTGGGTTGGGAGTTGGGTTGGAAGTTGGGTTGGAAGTTGAGTTGGAAGTGGGGTTGGAAGTTAGGTTGAACACTGAGTTGAAAGTTGGGTTGTAAGTTGGGTTGGAAGTTGGGCTGGAAGTTGGGCTGGAAGTAGGGTTGGAAGTTGGGTTGGAAGTTGCGTTGGAAGTTGGGTTGAAAGTTGGGTTAGAAGCTGGGTTGTAAGTTGGGTTGGGAATTGAGATTGAAATTGGTTGGACGTTGTGTTGGAAGATGGGTTGGAAATTGGGTTGGAAATTGGGTTTGATGTTGGGATGGAAGGTGGGATGGAAGTTGGGTTTTCACTTGGGTTGGAAGTTGGGTTGGGAGTTGGGTTGGAAGTTGGGTTGGAAGTTGGGTTGAAAGTTGAGCTGGAAGTTGGGTTGGAAGTTGGGTTGGAAGTTGGGTTGAAAGTTGGGTTGGAAGCTCGGTTTGAAGTTGGGTTGAAAGTTGGGTTGGAAGTTGGGTTGGAAGTTGGGTTGGAAGCTGGGTTGGAAACTGTGTTGGAAGTTGGAATGGAAGATGTGGTGAAGTTGGGTTCAAAGTTGGGTTGGAAGTTGGGTTGGAAGTTGGGTTGGAAATTGAGCTGGAATTTGGATTGGAATTTGAGCTGGACGTTGGGTTGGAATTTGGGTTGGAAGTTGTGTTGGAAAATGGGTTGGAAGTTGGGTTGGAAGTTGCGTTGAACGTTGGGTTGGAAGTTGGGTTGGAACTTGGGCTCGGTGTTTGGTTGGAAGTTGGGTTGTAAGTTGGGTTGGAGTTTTGGTTGAACGTTTGGTGAAAGTTGGGTTGGGATATGGGTTGGAAGTTGGGTTGGATGTTGGGTTGAAGGTTGGGTTGGAAGCTGGGCTGGAAAATGGGTTGGAAATTGGGTTGGAAGGTGGGTTGGAAGTTGGATTAGAAGTTGGATTGGAAACCGGGGTTGAAGTTGGGATGGAAGGTGGGATGGAAGTTGGGTTCGAAGTTGGGTTGGAAGTTGGGTTGGAAGTTGGGTTGGTAGTTGGATTGGAAGTTGGGTTGGAAGTTGGGCTTGAAGTTGGGTTGGAAGTTGGGCTGGAAATTGGGTTGGCAGTTGGGCTGGAAGTTGGGGTTTTAGTTGGAATGGAAGTTGGGATGGAAGTTGGGTTAGAAGTTGCGTTGGAAGTTGAGCTGGAAGTTGGGTTGGAAGTTGGGTTGGAAGTTGGGTTGGAAGTTGGGTTGGAAGTTGGGTGGGAAGTTGGGTTGGAAGTTGGGCTGGAAGTTGGGTTAAAAGGTGGGTTGGACATTGGGTTGGACGTTGGGTTGGAAATTGGGTAGGAAGCTGGGTTCTAAGTGGGGTTGGAAGTTGGGTTGGAAAATTGGTTCGAAGTTTCGTTCTAAGTTGGGTTGGAAGATAGGTTGGAAGTTGGGTTGGAAGTTGGATTGGAAGTTGGGTTGGAAGTTGGGTTGGAAGTTAGGTGGGAAGTTGGGATGGAAGTATTATTGGAAGCTGGGTTGAATGTTGGGTTGGAGGTTGTGTTGGAAGTTGGGTTAGATTTTGGGTTGGAAGTTGGGTTGAACGTTAGGTTGGAGGCTTAATTAGAAGTTGGGTTGAAAGTTGGGTTGGATAATGGGTTGGAAGTTGAGTTGGAAATCGGGTTGGAAACTGGGTTGGAATTGGAATTGAAGTTGGGTTCGAAGTTGGGTTGAACGGTGGGTTGGAAGCTGGGTTGGAACTTGGGTTGGAAGTTGGGTTGGAACTTGAGCTGGAAGTTGGGTTGAGCTGGAAGTTGGGTTGGAAGTTGGGTTGGAAGTTGGGTTGGAACTTGAGCTGGAAGTTGGGTTGGGCTGTAAGTTGGGTTGGAAGTTGGGCTGGAAGTAGGGTTGGAAGTTGGGTCGGAAGTTGCGTTGGAAGTTGGGTTGAAAGTTGGGTTAGAAGCTGGGTTGTAAGTTGGGTTGGGAATTGGGATTGAAATTGGTTGGAAGTTGGGTTGGAAGATGGGTTGGAAATTGGGTTGGAAATTGGGTTTGATTTTGGGATGGAAGGTGGGATGGAAGTTGGGTTTTCACTTGGGTTTGAAGTTGGGTTGGAAGTTGGGTTGGAAGTTGGGTTGGAAGTTGGGTTGAACGTTGAGCTAGAATTTGATTAGAAGTTGGGTTGGAAGTTGGGTTGGAAGTTGGGGTGGAAGTTTGGTTGAACGTTGGGATGGAAGTTGGGTTGGAAGTTGGGTTGGAAAAGTAGATTGGGATTTGGTTTGGAAGTAAGATTGGAAGTTGGGTTGGATGTTGGGATGGAAGTTGGGTTGGAAGTTGGACTGGAAGTTGGGATGGAAGTTGGGTTCGAAGTTGGGATGGACATTGGGTTGGAAGTTGGGTTGGAAGCTGGGTTGGAAGTTGGGTTGGAAATTGGGATTGAAGTTGGGATGGAAGGTGGGATGAAAGTTGGGTTCGAAACTGGGCTTGAAGTTGGACTTGAAGTTGGGTTGGAAGTTGGGTTGGAAGTTGGCCTTGAAGTTGGTTTGGAATTTAGGTTGGAGGATTGGTTGGAAGTTTTGTTGTACGTTAGGTTAGAGGATAGGTTGGAAGTTGGGTTGGAAGTTGGGTTGGATGTTGGGTTGGAATTTGGGTTGGAAGTTGGGTTGGAATTTGGGTTGGAAGTTGGGTTGGAAGTTGGGCTGGAAGTTGGGTTGGAAGTTGGGTTGGAAGTTGCGTTGAAAGCTGGGTTGGAAGCTGGGTTGGAAGTTGGGTTGGAATTTGGGTTGGAAGTTGGGTTGGAAGTTGGGCTGGAAGTTGGGTTGGAAGTTGGGTTGGAAGTTGCGTTGAAAGCTGGGTTACAAGCTGGGTTGAAAGCTGGGTTAGAACTTGGGTAAGAAGGTGGGTTGGAAGTTGGATTGGAAGTTGGATTGGAAGTTGGGTTGGAAGTTGGGTTGGAAATTGGATTGGAAACTGGGTTGGAAGTTGGGTAAGAAGGTGGGTTGGAAGTTGGATTGGAAGTTGGATTGGAAGTTGGGTTGGAAGTTGGGTTGGAAATTGGATTGGAAACTGGGTTGGAAGTTGGGATGGAAGTTGGGTTTGAAGTTGGGTTGAAAGGTGGGTTGGAAGTTGGGTTGGAAGTTGGGTTGGAAGTTGGGTTGGAAGTTGAGTTGGGAGTTGGGTTGGAAGTTGGGTTGGAAGTTAGGTTGGAAGTTGAGTTGGAATAGGGGTTGGAAGTTAGGTTGAACGCTGAGTTGCAAGTTGGATTGTAAGCTGGATTGGAAGTTGGGCTGGAAGTTGGGTAGGAAGCAGGGTTGGAAGTTGGGTTGGAAGTTGCGTTGTAAGTTGGTTTCAAATTTGGGTTGGAAGCAAGGTTGGAAATTGGGTTGGAAGTTGGGTTTGAAGTTGGGATGGAAAGTGGGATGGAAGTTGGGCTCGAAGTTGGGTTTGAAGTTGGGCTGGAAGTTGGGTTGGAAGTTGGGTTCGAAGTTGGGTTGGAAGTTGAGCTGGAAGTTGGATTGGAAGTTGGGTTGGAAGTTGGGCTGGAAGTTGGGTTGGAAGTTGGTTTGAATAGTGGAATGGAAGCTGAGTTGGAAGTTGGGCTGGAAGTTGGGCTGGAAAATGGGTTGGACTTTGGGTTGGAAGTTGGGTTGGAAGTTGGGTTGGACGTTGGGATAGAAGTTGGGATGGAAGTTGGGTTGGAAGCTGGGTTGGAAGCTGGGTTGGAGTTTGGGTTAGAAGGGGGGTTGGAATTTGGGTATGAAGTTGGGCTGGAAATTGGGCTTGAAGTTGGGATGGAAGGTGGGATGGAAGCTGGGTTCGAAGCTGGGCTGGAAGTTGGGCTTGAAGTTCAGTTGGAAGTTGGGTTGGAAGTTTGACTGGAAGCTGGGTTGGAATTTGGGTTGGAAGTTGGGTTGGAAGATAGGTTGGAAGTTTTGTTGGACGTTGGGTTTGAAGATGGGTTGGAACTTGGGTTGGAAGTTGGGTTGGATGTTGGGTTGGAAGTTGAGTTGGACGATGGCTTGGGGGTTGGGCTGGAAGTTGGGTTGGAAGCTGGGTTGAGAGTTGGGTTGAATGTTGGGTTGGAAGTTGGGATGAAAGTTGGATTAAATGCTGGGTTGAAAGCCGGGTTGGACTTTAGGTAAGAATGTGGGTTTACGGTTGGGTTGGAAGTTGGGCTGGAAATTGGGATTGAAGTTGGGATGGAAGGTGGGATGGACGTTGGGTTCGAAGTTGGGCTGGAAGTTGGGCTGGAAGACGGTTTGGAAGTTTGGTTGGAAGTTGCGCTTGAAGTTGGGTTGGAAATTGGAATGGAAGTTGGGTTGGAAGTTGGGTTGGTAGTTTGGGATGGAAGTTGGGATGAACGTTGGGCTAGAAATTGGGTTGGAAGTTGGGTTCGAAGTTGGATTGGAAGTTGGATTGGATGTTGGGTTGGAAGTTGGGTTGGAAGTTGGGTTGGAAGTTGGGTGGGAAGTTGGGTGGGAAGTTGGGCTGGAAGTTGGGTTGAAAGTTGGGTTGGAAGTTTGGTTGGAAGTTGGGTTGGAAGTTGGGTAGGAAGTTGGGTTGGAAGTGGGGTTGGAAGTTGGGTTGGAAGTTTGGCTGGAAGTTGGGTTGGAAGTTGGGTTGGAAGTTGGGCTGGAAGTTGGGTTGAAAGTTGGGTTGGAAGTTTGGTTGGAAGTTGGGTTGGAAGTTGGGTAGGAAGTTGGGTTGGAAGTGGGGTTGGAAGTTGGGTTGGAAGTTTGGCTGGAAGTTTTGTTGGAAGTTGGGTTGGAAGATGGATTGGAAGTTGGGTTGGACGCTGGTTTCGAAGTTGGGCTGGAAGTTGGGCTGGAAGTTGGGATGGAATTTGGGATGGATTTTGGGTTGGAAGTTGGGATGAACGTTGGGCTGGAAGTTGTGTTGAAAATTAGGTTGGAAGTTGGGTTGAACGTTGGGTTGAGAGTTGGGTTGGAATCGGGGTTATAACTTTGGTTGAAATATGGGTTGGAAGTTGGGTTGGAAGTTGGCTTGGAGGATGGGTTGGAAATGGGTTAGAAGTTGGGATGGAAGTTGAGATGTAAGTTGTGTTCGAAGTTGAGTTGGAAGTTGGGTTGGAAGCTGGGTTGGAAGTTGGGCTGGAAGTTGGGTTGGAAGTTGAGCTGGAAGTTGGGTTGAAAGTTGGGTTGGAAGTTGGGTTGAAAGTTGGATTGGAAGTTGGGTTGGAAGTTGAGTTGAATGTTGCATTGGAAGTTGGGTTCGAAGTTGGGTTGGAAGTTGGGTTGGAATTTGGGTTGGAAGTTGGGTTGGAAGTTGGGTTAGACGTTGGGATGGAAGTTGGGCTGGACGTTGGCTTGGAAGCTAGGATGGCAGTTGCGTTGGAAGTTGGGATGGAAGTTGGGGAGAAAGTTGGGTTGGAAGTTTGGTTGAAAGTTGGGCTGGAAGCTCTGTTGGAAGTCGGGTTGGAATTTGGGTTAGAAGTTGTGTTGGAAGTTGGGGTGGAAGCTGAGTTGGAAGTTGGGTTGGAATTGGGTTTGATGTTGGGATGGAAGATGGGGTGGAAGTTGGCTTCGAAGTTGGGTTGGACGTTGGGTAGGAAGCTGGGTTGGAAGTGGGGTTAGGAGTCGGGCTGGAAGATTAGTTTGAAGTTTCGTTGGAAGTTGGGTTGGAAGGTAGGTTGGAAGTTGGGCTGGATGTTGGGTTGGAAGTTGGATTGGAAGTTGGGTTGGAAGTTGGGTTGGAGGTTGGATTGGAAGTTGGGTTGGAAATTGGGTTGGAAGTTGCGTTGAACGTTGGGTAAGAAGTTGGGCTGGAAGCTGGGCTGGAAGTTGGGTTGGAAGTTGGGTTGAAAGTTGGGTTGGAGTTTTGGTTGAAAGTTGGGTTGGAAGCTTGGTTGGAAGTTGGGCTGGAATTTAGGTTGGAAGTTGGTTCGAAGTTGGGTTGGAGGTTGGGTAGGGAGCTGCATAAAACGTTGGGTTGGAAGTTGGGTTGGAAGTTGGGTTGGAAGTTGGGTTAAAAGTTGGGTTGGAATCTGGGTTTGAAGGTGGGTTGGAATTAGGGTAAGAATGTGGGTTGGAAGTTGAGTTGGAAGTTGGGGTGGAAGTTGGGTTGGAAGATAGGTTGGAAGGTGGGTTGGAAGTTGGGTTGGAAGTTGGGTTGGAAGCTGGGTTGGAAGCTGGGTTGGAAGTTGGATTCGAAGGTGGGGTAGAAGTTTGGTTGAAAGCTGGGTTGGGAGTTGGGTTGGAAGTTGAGTTGGAAGTTGGGTTGGAAGCTGGGTTGGAAGCTGGGTTGGAAGTTGGATTCGAAGGTGGGGTAGAAGTTTGGTTGAAAGCTGGGTTGGGAGTTGGGTTGGAAGTTGAGTTGGAAGTTGGGTTGGAAGTTGGGTTAGAAGTTGGGTTGGAAATTGGGTTGGAAGTTGGGTTTGAAGTTGTGTTGGATATTGGGCTGGACGTTTGATTGGAAGTTGGGTAGGAAGCCTGGTTGGAAGTTAGGTTGGAAGTTGGGTTGGAAGTTGGGATGGATGTTGGGATTGAAGCTGGGTTGGAAGTTGGGTTGGAAGTTGGGTTGGAAGTTGAGATGGAGGTTGGGTTGGAAGTTGGGTTTGAAGCTGGGTTGGAAGTTGGGATGGAAGTTGGGTTTGAAGTTGGGTTGGAATTGGGGTTTGAAGCTTGGTTGGAAGTTGGGCTGGACGTTGGGTTGGAAGTTGAGTTGGAATATGGGTTGGAATCTGGGTTGGAAGTTGGGTAGGTAGTTGAGTTGGAAGTTTGGCTAGGAGTTGGGTTGAACGTTGGGCTGGAAGTTGGGTTGGAAGTTGGGTTGGAATTTGACTTGGAATTGGGTTCAAAGTTGGGTTGGAGGGTGGTTGGAATTTGGGTATAAAGTTGGGTTGGAAGTTCGATTGGAAATTGGGCTGGAAGCTGGGGTGCAGGTTGGGTTGGAAGTTGAGATGGAAGTTGGGTTGGAAAATGGTTTAGAGGCCGGATTAAGAGTTGGGTTGGAAGTTGGGTTGGAAGTTGGGTTTGAAGATGGGTTTGATGTTGGGCTGGAATTTGGGTTGGAAGTTGGACTGGAAGTTGGGTTTAAAGTTGGGTTGGAAGTTGGGTTTGAAGTTGGGATGAAAAAATGGGATGGAAGTTGGGTTTGAAGTTTGCTTGGAAGTTGGGCTGGACGTTGGCATGGAAGTTGGGTTGGATGTTAGGTTGGAAGCTGTATTGGAAGTTGGGTTGGAAGTTGGGTTGGAAGGTGGAATGGAAGTTGGGTTGGAAAGGTGGGTTGGAAGTTGGGTTGGAAGTTGGCACGGTAGTCTAGTTGGAAATTGGGCTCGAAGTGGGGTTGGAAGTTGGGTTGGAAGTTCGGTTGGAGGTTGGGTTGGAAGTTGGGTTGGAAGTTGGGTTCAAAGTTGGGTTGGAGGGTGGTTGGAAGTTGGGTTGGAAGTTGGGTTGGAAGTTGGGTTGGAAGTTGGGTTGCAAGTTGGGGTGGAAGTTGGGTCGGAAGTTGGGATGGAAGTTGGGTTAGAAGTTGGGTTGGAAGTTGGGTTGAAACTTGGGTTTGAAGCTGGGTTGGATGTTGGGCTGGGAGTTGGGTTGGAAGTTGGGTTGGCAGTTGGGTTGGAAGTTGGGTTGGAAGTTGGGATGGAAGTTGGGATGGAAGTTGGATTGGAAGTTGGATTGGAAGTTGGGTTGGTAGTTGGGATGGAGGTTGGGTTGGAATTTGGGTTGGAAATTGGGCTAGGAGTTGGGTTGGAAGTTGGGTTGGAAGGTAGATTGGAAGTTGGGTTGGAAGTTGGGATGGAAGTTGTGATAGAAGTTGGGTTGGAAGTTTGGTTGGAAGTTGGGTTGGAAGTGGGGTTAGAAATTGGGTTGGAAGTTGGGTTGGAAGTTGGGTTGGAAGTTGGGTTGGAAGTTGGGGTGGAAGTTGGGCTGGAATTTGGGAGGGAAGTTGGGTTGGAAAATGGGTTAGAAGTCAGGTTAAGAGCTGAGTTGGAAGTTTGGTTGGATGTTGGGTTTGAAGTTGGGTTGGATGTTGGGCTGGAAGTTGGGTTGGAGGTCGGGTTGGAAGGTGGGTTTTAAGTTTAGATGCAAGTTGGGCTGGAAGTTGGGATGGAAGTTGGGATGGAAGTTGTGTTGGAAGCTCGGTTGGAAGTTGGGTTGGAAGTTGGGTTGGAAGTTGGCTTGGAAGCTGAGTTGGAACTTAGGTTGTAAGCTGTGTTGGAAGCTTAGTGTGAAGTTGGATTGGAAGGTGGGATGGAAGTTGGGTTGGAAATTGGGTTTGGAGTTGGGCTGGAAGTTGGGTTGGAAGTTTGGTTGAAAGCTGGGTTTTACGTTTGGTTGAACATTGGGCTGGAAGTTGGGTGGAAGTTGGGTTGGAAGTTAAGTTGGAAGCTGTGCTGGAAGCTGGATTGGAAGTTGGATTAGAAGGTGGGACAGAAGTTGGGTTGGAAGTTGGTCTGGAAGTTGGATTGGAAATTCGGTTGGAAGTTCGGTTCATAGTTGGATTTCAAGTTTGGTTGAAAGATGGGCTGGATGTTGGGTGGAAGTTGGGTTGGAAGTTGGGTTGGAATTTGGGATGGAAGTTGGGTTGGAAGGTGGGTTGGAAGTTCGGTTTCAAGTTGCGTTGGAACTTGGGCTGGAAGTTGGGTTGGAAGTTGTGTTGGAAGTTGGGTTGGAAGTTGGATTGGAAGTTGGGTAAGAAGTTGGGCTGGAAGTTGGGATGGAAGTTGGGATGGAAGTTGGGCTGGAAGTTGGGTTTGAAGTTGGGTTGGAAGTTGGGTTGGAAGTTGGATTGGAAGTTAGGTTGGAAGTTGGGTGGCAAGCAGGGTTGGAAGCTGGGTTGAAAGTTGGACTGGAAGGTGGGATGGAACCTGGGTTGGATGCAGGGCTGGGAGTTGGGTTGGAAGTTGGGTTGGAGGTTGGTTGGAAGCTGGGTTGAAAGTTGGGCTTTAAGTTGTGTTGAAAGCTGGGTTGGAAGTTGGAATGGAAGTTGGGTTGGAAGTTGGGCTGGAAGTTGAGTTGGAAGTTGGGTTGGAAGCAGGGTTGGAAGTTTGGTTGGAAGTTGGGATGGAAGTTGGGATGGAAGTTGGATTGGAAGTTGGGATGGGAGGTGGGATGGGAGTTGGGTTCACATTTGGGTTGGAATGTTAGTTGGAAGTTGGGTTAGACGTTGGGTTGGAAGGTGGACTGGAAGTTGGGCTTGAAGTTGGGTCGGAAGTTGGGTTGGAAGTTGGGTTGGAAGTTGGGATGGAAGTTGGGTTGAAAAGTGGGTTGGAAGTTTGGTTAGAAGTTGGGTTGGAAGTTGGGTTGAAAGTTGGGTTGGAAGTCGGGTTGGAAGCTTGTTTGGAAGTTGGATGGAAGTAGGGTTGGAAGTTGGGTTGGAAGTTGGGTTGGAAGTCGGGTTTGAAGTTGGGCTGGAAGTTTGGGTGGAAGTTGGGTTGGAAATTGGGTTGGAAGTTGGGATGGTGGTCGGGTTGGAAGTTGGGCTAGAAGTTTGGTTGGAAGTTGGGCTGGAAGTTGGGCTGGCAGTTAGGTTGGAAGTTGGGTTGGAAGTTGGGTTGGAAGTTGGGTTGGAGGATGGTTGGAAGTTGGATTGAAAGTTGGGTTGGAAGTAGGGTTGGAAGTTGGGTTGGACGTTGGGCTGGTTGTTGGGCTGGAAGTTGGGATGACGGTTGGGTTGGAAGTTGGGTTCGATGTTCGGTTAGAAGTTTGGTTTGAGGTTGGGTCTGAAGGTGGGTTGGATGTTGGGCTGGAAGTTGGGTTGGAAGTTGGGTTGGAAGTTGGCTTGGAAGTTTGCTTGGAAGTTGGGATGGAAGCTAGGATGGATGTTCAGTTGTGAGGTGGGCTGAAAGTTGGGTTGGGAGATGTGTTGGAAGCTGGGCTGGAAGTTCGACTGGAAGGTGGGATGGAAATTAGGTTGGAAGTTGGGTTGGGAGTTGGGTTGGATGTTGGGTTGGAAGTTGGGTTGGAAGTTTGGTTGAAAGTTGGGTTTTAAGTTTGGTTGAAAGTTGGGTTGGAAGTTGGGTTGGAAGTTGGGTTGGAAGTTCGGTTGGAAATGGGGTTGGAAGCTGGGTTGGAATTTTGTTTGGAAGTTGGGTTGGAATTTGAAATGGAAGCTGCGTTGGAAGTTGGGTTTGAAGTTGGATTGGAAGTTGGGCTGGAAGTTGGGTTGGAAGTTGGGTCAGATTTGGATTCAAAGTTGCGTTACAAGTTGGGATGGAAGCTGGGATGTAAGTTGGGATGGAAGTTGGGTTGGAAGTTGGGTTGGAAGTTGGGTTGGAAGTTGGGTTGGAAGTTGGGTTGGAAGTTGGGTTGGAAGCTGGGTTGGAAGCTGGGTTGGAAGTTGGGTTGGAAGTTGGGTTGGAAGCTGGGTTGGAAGCTGGGTTGGAAGTTGGATTCGAAGGTGGGGTAGAAGTTTGGTTGAAAGCTGGGTTGGGAGTTGGGTTGGAAGTTGAGTTGGAAGTTGGGTTGGAAGTTGGGCTAGAAGTTGGGTTGGAAATTGGGTTGGAAGTTGGGTTTGAAGTTGTGTTGGATGTTGGGCTGGAAGTTTGGATGGAAGTTGGGTAGGAAGTCTGGTTGGAAGTTGGGTTGGAAGTAAGGTTGGAAGTTGGGATGGATGTTGGGATGGAAGTTGGGTTGGAAGTTGGGCTGGAAGTTGGGTTGGAAGTTGGGTCGGAATTTGACTTGGACATTGGGTTCAACGTTGGGTTGGAGGGTGGTTGGAATTTGGGTTGGAAGTTGGGTTGGAAGTTGGGTTGGAAGTTGGGTTTGAAGATGGGTTTGATGTTGGGCTGGAATTTAGGTTGGAAGTTGGGCTGGAAGTTGGGTTTGAAGTTGGGTTGGAAGTTGGGTTTGAAGTTAGGATGAAAGAATGGGATGGACGTTGGGTTTGAAGTTAGCTTGGAAGTTGGGTTGGAAGTTGGCATGGACGTTGGGTTGGATCTTAGGTTGGAAGCTGTGTTGGAAGTTGGGTTGGAAGTTGGGTTGGAAGGTGGAATGGAAGTTGGGTTAGAAAGTTGGGTTGGAAGTTGGGTTGGAAGTTGGCACGGTAGTCTGGTTGGAAATTGGGCTCGAACTTGGGTTGGAAGTTGGGTTAGAAGTTGGGTTGGAGGTTGGGTTGGAAGTTGGGTTGGAAGTTGGGTTCAAAGTTGGGTTGGAGGGTGGTTGGAAGTTGGGTTGGAAGTTGGGTTGGAAGTTGGGTTGGAACTTGGGTTGGAAGTTGGGTTAGAAGTTGGGTTGGAGGTTGGGTTGGAAGTTGGGTTGGAAGTTGGGTTCAAAGTTGGGTTGGAGGGTGGTTGGAAGTTGGGTTGGAAGTTGGGTTGGAAGTTGGGTTGGAAGTTGGGGTGGAAATTGGGTCGGAAGTTAGGATGGACGTTGGGTTAGAAGTTGGATTGGAAGTTGGGTTGAAACTTGGGTTTGAAGTTGGGTTGGATGTTGGGCTGGAAGTTGGGTTGGAAGTTGGGTTGGCAGTTGGGTTGCAAGTTGGGTTGGAAGTTGGGATGGAAGTTGGGATGGAAGTTGGATTGGAAGTTGGATTGGAAGTTGGGTTGGAAGTTGGGATGGAGGTTGGGTTGGAAGTTGTGTTGGAAACTGGGTTAGGAGTTGGGTTGGAAGTTGGGTTGGAATTTGGGTTGGAAGATAGATTGGAAGTTGGGTTTGAAGTTGGGATGGAAGTTGTGATAGAAGTTGGGTTAGAAGTTTGGTTGGAAGTTGGGTTGGAAGTGGGGTTAGAAATTGGGTTGGAAGTTGGGTTGGAAGTTGGGTTGGAAGCTGGGTTGGAATTAGGGTTGAAAGTTGGGTTGGAAGTTGGGTTGGAGGTTGGGTTGGAAGTTGGGTTGGAAGTTGGATTGGAAGTTGGGTAGGAAGCTGGTATGGAAGCTGCGTTGGAAGTTAGATTGGAAGGTGGGATGGATGTTTGATTGGAATTTGGGTTGGGAGTTGGGTAGGACGTTGGATTGGAAGTTGGGTTGGAAGTTTGGTTGAAAGTTGGGTTGGAAGTTGGGTTGGAAGTTAAGTTGGAAGTTGGGTTGGAAGTTGGGTTGGAAGTTGGGTTGGAAGTTGGGTTGGAAGTTGGGTTGGAAGCGGGGTTGGAAGCTGAGTTGGAATTTCGGTTGGAATTTGGGATGGAAGTTGGGTTGGGAGTTGGGTTGGAAGTTGGCTTTGAAGTTGGGTTGGATGTTGGGCTGGAAGTTGGGATCGAAGTGGTATTGGAAGCTGGGTTGGAAGTTGGGTTTGAAGTTGGGTTGGAGGTTGGGTTAGAAGTTGCGTTGGAAGTTGGGTTGGAATTAGGGTTGCAAGTTGGGTTGGACGTTGCGTTGGAAGTTGGGTTGGAAGTTGGGTTGGAAGTTGGGTTGGAAGTTGAGATTGAAGTTGGGTTGAAAGTTGGGTTGGAAGTTGGGTTGGAGGTTGGGTTGGAAGCTGGGTTTGAAGTTGGTTTGGGAGTTGGGCTGAAAGTTGGGATGGAAGCTGGGTTGGAAGTTGGGTTGGAAGTAGGGTTGGACGTTGGGTTGGATGTTGGGTTGGATTTTGGGTTGGAAGCTCGGTTGGAAGTTGGGTTGGATGTTCGGTTGGAAGTTGGGTTGGAAGTTGGGTTGGAAGTTGGGTTGGAAGTTGGGTTGGTAGTTGGTTTGGAAATTTGGCTCGAAGTTGGGCTGAAAGTTGGGCTGGAAGTTGGGCTGGAAGTTGGGTTGGAATTTGGTTTGGAAGTTGAGTTCAAAGTTGGGTTGGAGGGTGGTTGGAATTTGGGTTGGAAGTTGGGTTGGAAGTTAGGTTTGAAGTTGGGTTGGAAGTTGGGGTGCAAGTAGGGTTGGAAGTTGTGATGGAAGTTGGATTGGAAGATGGGTTAGAAGTCGGATTCAGAGTTGGGTTGGAAGTTGGGTTGGAAGCTAAGTTTGAAGATGGGTTGGATGTTGGGCTGGAAGTTGGATTGGAAGTTGGGCTGGAAGTTGGGTTAAACGTTGGGGTGGAAGTTGGGTTTGAAGCTGGGATGGAAGATGGGATGGAAGTTGGGTTGGATGTTTGGTTGGAAGTTGGGTTGGAAGTTGGGTTGGAAGTTGGCTTGGAAGTTTGGTTGGAACTTAGGATGGAAGCTGTGTTGGAAGCTCGGTTGGAAGCTGGATTGGAAGGAGGGATGGAAGTTGGGTTGGAAAGTTGGGTTGGAAGTTGGGTTGGAAGTTGGGATGGTAGTCTGGTTGGAAGATGGGCTTGAAGATGGGCTGGAAGCTGGGCTGGACGTTGGGTTGGAAGTTGGGTTGGAAGTTGGGTTCAAAGTTGGGTTCAAAGTTGGGTTTGAGGGTGGTTGGAAGTTGGGTTGGAAGTAGGGTTGGAAGTTGGTTTGGAAGTTGGGGTGGAAGTTGGGTTGGAAGTTGGGATGGAAGTTGGATTGGAAGCTGGGTTAGAAATTGGGTTAGAAGTTGGGCTGCAAGTTGGGTTGGAAGTTGGGTTGGAAGTTGGGTTGGATGTTGGGCTGGAAGTTGGGTTGGAAGTTGGGTTGGAAGTTGGGTTGGAAGTTGGGTTGTGGGTTGGGATGGAAGTTGGGATGGAACTTGGGTTGGAAGTTGGATAGGATGTTGGGTTGGAAGTTGGGATGGAGGTTGGGTTGGAAATTGGGCTCGAAGTTGGGTTAGAAGTTGGGTTGGAAGTTGGGTTGGAAGTTGGGTTAGAAGTTGGGTTGGAAGTTGGGTTTGAAGTTTCGCTGGATGTTGGGCTGGAAGTTGGGCTGGAAGTTGGGTTTGAAGTTGGGTTGGAAGATGGATTGGAAACTGGGTTGGAAGTTAGGATGGACGTTGGGATAGAAGTTAGGTTGGAAGTTGTGTTAAAAGTTGGGTTGGATTTCGGTTGGAAGTTCGGTTGGAAGTTGGGTTGGTAGTTGGGTTGGAAGTTTGGCTGGAAGTTGGGCTAAACATTGGGCTCGAAGTTGGGCTGGAACTTGGGTTGGAGTTTGGTTTGGAAGTTGGGTTCAAATTTGGGTTGGAGGGTAGTTGGCATCTGGGTTAGAAGTTGGGTTGGAAGTTGGGTTTGAAGTTGGGCTGGAAGTTGGGGTGCAAGTTGGGTTGGAAGTTGTGATGGAAGTTGGGCTTGAAAATGGGTTAGAAGTCAGATTCAAAGTTGGGTTGGAAGTTGGGTTGGAAGCTGGGTTTGAAGATGGGTTGGATGGTGGGCTGGAAGTTGGGTTGGAAGTTGAGTTGGAAGTTGGGTTTAAAGTTGGGTTGGAAGTTGGGTTTGAAGTTGGGATGGAAATTGCGATGGAAGTTGGGTTGGATGTTTGGTTGGAAGTTAGGTTGGAAGTTGGGTTGGAAGTTGGCTTGGTAGTTGGGTTGGAACTTAAGTTGGAAGCTGTGTTGGAAGCTCGGTTGGAAGTTAGATTGGAAGGTGGGATGGAAGTTGGGTTGGAAACGTGGGTTGGACGTTGGGTTGGAAGTTGCAATGGTAGTCTTCTTGGAAGTTGGGCTCGAAGTTGGGCTTGAAGTTGAGCTGGAAGTTGGTTTGGAAGTTGGGTTGGAAGATGGGTTGGAAGTTGGGTTTAAAGTTAGGTTGGAGGGTGGTTGGAAGTTGGGTTCAAAGTAGGGCTGGAAGTTGGGTTGGAAGTTGGGGTGGAAGTTGGGTTGGAAGTTAAGATGGAAGTTGGATTGGAAGCTGGATTAGAAGTTGGGTTGGAAGTTGGGTTGGAAGTTGGGTTGGATGTTGGGTTGGTAGTTGGTTTATAAGTTTGGCTCAAAGTAGGGCTGAACGTTGGGCTGGAAGTTGGGCTGGAAGTTGGGTTGGAATTTGGTTTGGACATTGGGTTCAAAGTTGGGTTGGAGGGTGGTTGGAATTTGGGTTGGAAGTTGGGTTGGAAGTTGGGTTTGAAGTTGGGTTGGAAGTTGGGAAGCAAGTAGGATTGGAAGTTGTGATGGAAGTTGGGCTAGAAGATGGGTTAGAAGTCGGATTCAAAGCTGGGTTGGAAGTTGGGTTGGAAGTTGGGTTTGAAGATGGGTTGGACGGTGGGCTGGAAGTTGGGTTGGAAGTTGAGTTTGAAGTTGGGTTTCAAGTTGGGTTGGAAGTTGGGTTTTTAGTTGGTATGGAAGTTGGGACGGAAGTTGGGTTGGATGTTGGGTAGGAAGTTGGGTTGGAAGTTGGCTTGGAAGTTGGGTTGGAACTTAGGTTGGACGATGTGTTGGAAGCTCAGTTGGACGTTGGATTGGAATGTGGGATAGAAGTTGGGTTGGAAAGTTGGGTTGGAAGTTGGGTTGGAAGTTGCGATGGTAGTCTGGCGGGAAGTTGGGCTCAACGTTGGGCTTGAAGTTGGGCTGGAAGTTGGTTTGGAAGCTGGGTTGGAAGTGGGGTTGGAAGTTGGGTTTGAAGTTGGGTTGGAAGTTGCGATGGTAGTCTGGCGGGAAGTTGGGCTCAACGTTGGGCTTGAAGTTGGGCTGGAAGTTGGTTTGGAAGCTGGGTTGGAAGTGGGGTTGGAAGTTGGGTTTAAAGTTGGGTTGGAGGGTGGTTGGAAGTTGGGTTCAAAGTAGGGTTGGAAGTTGGGTTGGAAGTTGGGGTGGAAGTTGGGTTGGAAGTTGGTATGGAAGTTGAGTTGGAAGCTGGGTTAGAATTTGGGTTAGAAGTTTGGTTGCAAGTTGGGTTCGAAGTTGGGTCGGATGTTGGATTAGTAGTTGGTTTGGAAGTTTGGCTCGAAGTAGGGCTGAAAGTTGGGCTGGAAGTTGGGCTGGAAGTTGGGTTGGAATTTTGTCTGGACGTTGGGTTCAAAGTTGGGTTGGAGGGTGGTTGGAATTTGGGTTGGAAGTTGGGTTGGAAGCTGGGTTTGAAGTTGGGTTGGAAGTTGGGGTGCAAGTGGGGTTGGAAGTTGTGATGGAAGCTGGGTTGGAAGATGGGTTAGAAGTCGGATTCAGAGTTGGGTTGGAAGCTGGACTGGATGTTTGGTTTGAAGATGGGTTGGATGTTGGGCTGGAAGCTGGGTTGGAAGTTGGGCTGGAAGTTGGGTTTAGAGTTGGGCTGGAAGTTGGGTTTAAAGTTGGGATGGAAGTTGGGATGGAAGTTGGGCTGGATGTTGGGTTGGAAGTTGGGTTGGCAGTTGGGTTGGAAGCTGGCTTGGAAGTTTGGTTGGAACTTAGGTTGGAAGCTGTGTTGGAATCTCGGTTGGAAGTTTGATTGGAAGGTGGGATGGAAGTTGGGTTGGAAGTTGGGTTGGAAGTTGGGTTCAATGTTGGGTTCAAAGTTGGGTTGGAGGGTGGTTGGAAGTTGGGTTGGAAGTAGGGTTGGAAGTTGGGTTGGAAGTTGGGGTGGGAGTTGGGTTGGAAGTTGGGATGGAAGTTGGATTGGAAGCTGGGTTAGAAGTTGGATTAGAAGTTGGGTTGCAAGTTGGGTTGGACGTTGGGTTGGAAGTTGGGTTGGATGTTGGGCTAGAAGTTGGGTTGGAAGTTGGGTTGGAAGTTGGGTTTGAAGTTGCGTTGGAAGTTGGGTTGGAAGTTGGGATGGAAGATGGGATGGAAGTTGGGTTGGAAGTTGGATAGGATGTTGGGTTGGAAGTTGGGGTGGAGGTTGGGTTGGAAATTGGGCTGGAAGTTGGATGAGAAGTTGGGTTGGAAGTTGGGCTGGAAGCTGGGTTTGAAGTTTGGATGGATGTTGGGCTGGAAGTTGGGTTGGGACTTGGGTTGGAAGTTGGGTTGGAAGATGGATTGGAAGCAGGGTTGGAAGTTAGGATGGACGTTGGGATAGAAGTTGGGTTGGAAGTTGTGTTAAAAGTTGGGTTGGATTTCGGTTGGAAGTTGGGTTGGAAGTTGGGTTGGTAGTTGGGTTGGAAGTTTGGCTCGAAGTTGGGCTGAAAGTTGGGCTGGAAGTTGGGCTGGAAGTTGGGTTGGAATTTGGTTTGGAAGTTGGGTTCAATGTTGGGTCGGAGGGTGGTTGGAATTTGGGTTGGAAGTTGGGTTTGAAGTTGGGTTGGAAGTGGGGGTGCAAGTTGGGTTGGAAGTTGTGATGGAAGTTGGGGTTGAAAATGGGTTAGAAGTCGGATTCAGAGTTGGGTTGGAAGTTGGGTTGGAAGTTGGGTTTGAATATGGGTTGGATGGTGGGCTGGAAGTTGGGTTGGAAGTTGAGTTGGAAGTTGGGTTGGAAGTTGAGTTTGAAGTTGGGATGGAAGTTGGGATGGAAGTTGGGTCGGATGTTGGGTTGGAAGTTGGGTTGGAAGTTGGGTTGGAAGCTGGCTTGGAAGTTGGGTTGGAACTTAGGTTGGAATCTGTGTTGGAAGCCCGGTTGGAAGTTGGATTGGAAGGTGGGATGGAAGTTGGGTTGGAAAGCTGGGTTGGAAGTTGGGTTGGAAGTTGCGATGGTAGTCTGGTTGGAAGTTGGGCTCAAAGGTGGGCTGGAAGTTGGGCTGGAAGTTAATTTGGAAGTTGGGTTGGAAGTTGGGTTGGAAGTTGGGTTTAAAGTTGGGTTGGAGGGTGTTTGGAAATTGGATTGGAAGTAGGGTTGTAGGTTGTGTTGAAAGTTGGGCTGGAAGTTGAGTTGTAAGTTGGGATGGAAGTTGGATTGGAAGCTGCGTTAGAAGTTGGGTTAGAAGTTGGGTTTCAAGTTGGGTTGGAAGTTGGGTGAGAAGTTGGGTTGGATATTGGGCTGGACGTTGGGTTGGAAGTTGGGTTGGAAGTTGGGTTGGAAGTTGGGTTGGAAGTTGGGTTGGAAGTTGGGATGGAAGTTGGGATGGTAGTTGGGTTGGAAGTTGGATTGGATGTTGGGTTGGAAGTTGGGATGGAGGTTGGGTTGAAAGTTGGGCTGGAAGTTGGTTTAGAAGTTGGGCTGGAAGTTGGGTTGGAAGTTGGGTTTGAAGTTTGGCTAGATGTTGGGCTGGAAGTTGGGTTGGAAGTTGGGTTGGAAATTGGGTTGGAAGAAGGATTGGATGTTGGGCTGGAAGTTAGGATGGACGTTTTGATACAAGTTGGGTTGGAAGTTGGGTTGGAAGTTGTGTTGGAAGTTGTGTTGGAAATCGGTTGGAAGTTGGGTTGGAAGTTGGAATGGAGGCTGGGCTGGATGTTGGGTTGGAAGTTGGGTTAAAAGTTGGGTTGGAAGTTGGTTTGGAACTAGGGTTTGAAGTTGGGTTGGAAGTTGGGTTGGAATTTGGGTTGGAAGTTGGTTTAGAAGTTGGGTTGGAAGTTGGGCGGAATTTGGGTTGGAAGATGGTTTGGAAGTTGGTTCTGTAGTCTGGTTGGAAGTTGGTCTCGAACTTGGGTTAGAATTTGGGTTGGAAGTTGGGTTGGAAGTTGGGTTGGAAGTTGGGTTCAAAATTGGGTGGTAGGGTGGTAGGAAATTGGGGTGGAAGTTGAGCTGAAAGTTGGGTTGGAAGTTGGGGTGAAAGTTGGGTGGGAGGTTGGGATGGAAGTTGGATTGGAAGTTGGGTTAGAAGTTGGATTAGAAGATGGGATGGAAGTTGGGTTGGAACTTGGGTTTGAAGTTGGGTTGGATGTTGGGCTGGAAGTTGGGTTGGAAGTTGGGATGGAAGTTGGGCTGGAAGTTGGGTTGGAAGTTTGGATGGGAGTTGGGATGGAAGTTGGGTTAGAAGTTGGATTGGAAGTTGGGTTGGAAGTTGGGATGGAGGTTGGGCTGGAAGTTGGGTTGGAAGCTGGGTTAGGAGTTGGGTGGAAGTTGGGTTGGCCGTTGGGTTTGAAGTTAGGCTGGATGTTGGGTTGGAAGTTGGGTTGGAAGTTGGGTTGGTAGTTGGATTGGAAGATAGGTTGGAAGTTGGATTGGAAGTTGGGATGGAAGTTGGGATAGAAGTTGGGCTGGAAGTTGGGTTGGAAGTTGGGTTGGAAGTCGGGTTGGAAGTTCGGTTGGAAGTTGGGTTGGAAGTTGGGTTGGATTTGGGTTGGAGGTTGGGTTGGAGGCTAGGTTGGAAGTTGGGTTGGAAGTTGGGCAGGAAGCAATGTTGGAAGCTGGGTTGGAAGTTTGATTGGAAGGTGGGATGGATGTTTGGTTGGAAGTTGGGTTGGGAGTTGGGTTGGAAGTTGGATTGGAAGTTGAATTGGAAGTTTGGTTGAAAGTTGCGTTGGAAGTTAAGTTAGAAGTTGGGTTAGAAGTTGGGTTGCAAGTTGGGTTGGAAGTTGGGTTGGAAGTTGGGTTTGATGTTGGACTGGAAGTTGGGTTGGAAGTTGGGTTGGAAGTTGGGTTAGAAGTTGGGTTGCAAGTTGGGTTGGAAGTTGGGTTGGAAGTTGGGTTTGATGTTGGACTGGAAGTTGGGTTGGAAGTTGGGTTGGAAGTTGGGTTCGAAGTTGGGTTGGAAGTTGGGTTGGAAGTTGGGATGGAAGTTGGGATGGAGGTTGGGTTGGAAGTTGGATAGGATGTTAAGTTGGAAGTTGGGGTGGAGGTTGGGTTGGAAATTGGGCTGGAAGTTGAGTTAGAAGTTGGGTTGGAAGTTGGGTTGGAAGTTGGGTTGGAAGTTGGGTTTGAAGTTTGGATGGATGTTGGGCTGGAAGTTGGGTTGGAAATTGGGTTGGAAGTTGGGTTGATAGATGGATTGGAAGCTGGGTTGGAAGTTAGGATGGACGTTGGGATAGAAGTTGGGTTCAATGTTGGGTTGGAGGGTGGTTGGAGTTTGGGTTGGAAGTTGGGTTGGAAGTTGGGTTGGAAGTTGGGT
>SZWC01000194.1:285776-300375 GCA_023375785.1 Penium margaritaceum
TTGCAATCTGCCATGTCGTATCGTTTGAGGATGGAGTCGATGTATTTTGTCTGGTTCAGGCTGATTGTACCTGCTGCTCTGTCGCGCTTGATGGCAATTCCAAGATAGAAGTCAAGAGGACCCATGTCCTTCATCTCGAATCTGCTACTCAGCTGCCCCTTGAGATCGTCTAGCAGCTGCGTTGAAGAGGAGCATAGAATCAGGTCATCAACGTACAAGGCGACCAACATTGTCCCTTTGTCACTCTCATGCACGTACATGCTGGGATCATTGTCGCAGTGCATGAAGGACTCCTTGGCCATGAACGTGTCCATCTCCTGGTACCAAAGTCTTGGCGCTTGTTTTAGCCCATAGAGTGCCTTCACCAATCTGCACACCTTGCCCTCAGGAGCATCAACCCCCTCCGGAACCTCCATCAATACCTCCTTGTCAAGTTTGCCGTAAAGGAAGGCTGTCTTGACATCCATCTGGTGGACCTCCATGTTCTCGGCAGCAGCAATGGCGAGCATTGACCGGATGGAGGCAAACGTCACAACTGGAGCAAAGGTCTCATCGTACTCTGCGCCAGGCCGTTGGGAGAACCCCTTTGCTACCACCCGTGCCTTGTACTTGTCTATCTTGCCATCCTGTTTCCTTTTTACTTTCAGCACCCACTTGGACCCCACAACGTGAGCCCCGGCAGGTCTGTCCACCAGCACCCATGTCCCATTCTCTTCAATGGAGCTGAGTTCACTGCGAATTGCTTTGTCCCACTCTGCTTTATCAGGCCGAGTGAGTGCCTCTGCGACAGACGTTGGCTCCTCTTGAACCAAGAATGAATAGTTGAAGCCTGTCCATTCACCCTTGTCTGCGTTGTAATGCTGCCGAGGTACTTTGAGGCGTGAACTGCTCCTTGAACCTGCTGGCTGGTGCTGTTGATGCGGAGGTTGGAGGTCTGGTTCGTCGTTGATGATGGGAGGGGCATCCTCCTCATGTTCCGGAGGATCGGATATGTCGGAATCAGAGTCTGACTCCTGCGAGTCATCTTCATGAGCTCCTCTCCCCGTTGCAGCACCTATCCCATGCCATTGTGCTGGTGCTTCGTCTCCCTCTTCAAGGAGAGTGAGCCACTCTCCCTNAGGTTCTTGGAGGATGTGCACAGGCTAGAATGAGCAGCCCCAGTGGCTGCATTTTCTTGTGGTTTTGTTGCCAAATCATCTGTTGCCACTGCTTCCGCTGCTCCAACATGTCCTTCCTCATCTGATTCTGCATCGCTGCTCTCCTCATCATCACTCTCCACCAAAGATTCAGCCGTTGGAGTTGTCGTCTTGGTCTGCAAGACGTAGAGTCCATCGACACGAGGAACCTGTGCGACAACCTTCTTGGCAGAGTAGGAGATGTTGATGTCCTTGGTAGGAACTATCACCGCTTCCTTCTCTGTAAAGACCACTGTCATGCCATGGTCAGTTATCTTAGAGACGGAGAGCAGGGTGGCTGTGAAGGAGGGCAAGTAGACCACCCCCTCTAGCTTGAGGTCGGAATCTCCACCGTTGACACCCACTGTGACCAGCTTGTCACCAATCCCCTCAGCTGCCTCAACCTTGCCGTTGGCGACCCTGGAGTTCTTGTTACATGGAGCAAGAGAGATAAAGTCTCTTTTCTCGTAAGTGGTGTGCTCGTTTGTGCCCGAAGGTTGGGGTGGAAGTTGAGTTGGAAGTTGGGTTGGAAGTTGGGGTGAAAGTTGGGTGGGAAGTTGGGATGGAAGTTGGATTGGAAGTTGGGTTAGAAGTTGGGTTAGAAGTTGGGTTGGAAGTTGGGTTTGACCTTCGGTTTGAAGTTGGGTTGGATGTTGGGCTGGAAGTTGGGTTGGAAGTTGGGATGGAAGTTGGGTTCGAAGTTGGGTTGGAAGTTGGGATGGAAGTTGGGATGGAAGTTGGGTTGGAAGTTGGATAGGATGTTAAGTTGGAAGTTGGGGTGGAGGTTGGGTTGGAAATTGGGCTGGAAGTTGGGTTAGAAGTTGGGTTGGAAGTTGGGTTGGAAGTTGGGTTTGAAGTTTGGATGGATATTGGGCTGGAAGTTGGGTTGGAAGTTGGGTTGGAAGTTGGGTTGGAAGATGGATTCGAAGATGGGTTGGAAGTTAGGATGGACGTTGGGATAGAAGTTGAGTTGGAAGTTGTGTTGGAGGTGTGGTTGGATTTCGGTTGGAAGTTGGGTTGGAAGTTGGGTTGATAGTTGGGCTGGAATTTTGGCTCGACGTTGGGCTGAAAGTTGGGCTGGAAGTTGGGTTGGAATGTGGTTTGGAAGTTGGGTTCAATGTTGGGTTGGAGGGTGGTTGGAGTTTGGGTTGGAAGTTGGGTTGGAAGTTGGGTTTGAAGTTGGGTTGGAAGTGGGGGTGCAAGTTTGGTTGGAAGTTGTGATGGAAGTTGGGGTTGAAAATGGGTTAGAAGTCCGATTCAGCGTTGGGTTGGAAGTTGGGTTGGAAGTTGGGTTTGAAGATGGGTTGGATGGTGGGCTGCAAGTTGGGTTGGAGGCTGAGTTGGAAGTTGGGTTGGAAGTTGAGTTTTAAGTTGGGATGGAAGTTGGGATGGAAGTTGGGTTGGATGTTGGGTTGGAAGTTGGGTTGGAAGTTGGGTTGGAAGCTGGCTTGGACGTTGGGTTGGAAATGAGGTTGGAATCTGTGTTGGAAGCTCGGTTGGAAGTTGGATTGGAAGGTGGGATGGAAGTTGGGCTGGAAAGTTGGGTTGGAAGTTGGGTTGGAAGTTGCGATTGTGGTCTGGTTGGAAGTTGGGCTCAAAGTTGGGCTGGAAGTTGGGCTAGAATTTGGTTTGGAAGTTGGGTTGGAAGTTGGGTTGGAAGTTGTGTTTAAAGCTGGATTGGAGGGTGGTTGGAAGTTGGGTTGGAAGTAGGGTTGGAAGTTGTGTTGGAAGTTGAGGTGGAAGTTGGGTTGGAAGTTGGGATGGAAGTTGGATTGGAAGCTGCGTTAGAAGTTGGGTTAGAAGTTGGGTTGCAAGTTGGGTTGGAAGTTGGGTGAGAAGTTGGGTTGGATATTGGGCTGTAAGTTGGGTTGGAAGTTGGGTTGGAAGTTGGGTTGAAAGTTGGGTTGGAAGTTGGGTTGGAAGTTGGGTTGGAAGTTGGGATGGAAGTTGGGATGGAAGTTGGATTGGAAGTTGGATTGGATGTTGGGTTGAAGGTTGGGATGGAGGTTGGGTTGGAAGTTGGGCTGGAAGTTGGGTTAGAAGTTGGGTTGGAAGTTGGGTTGGAAGTTGGGTTGGAAGTTGGGCTGGAAGTTGGGTTTGAAGTTTGGCTGGATGTTGGGCTGGAAGTTGGGTTGGAAGTTGGGTTGGAAAATGGGTTGGAAGATGGATTGGATGTTGGGTTGGAAGTTAGGATGGACGTTGTGATACAAGTTGTGTTGGAGGTTGTGTTGGAAGCTGGGTTGGAAGTTGGAATGGAGGCTGGGTTGGATGTTGGGTTGGAAGTTGGGTTAAAGGTTGGGTTGGAAGTTGGTTTGGAATTAGGGTTTGAAGTTGGGTTGGAAGTTGGGTTGGAATTTGGGTTGGAAGTTGGTTTGGAAGTTGGGTTGGAAGTTGGGATGGAAGTTGGGCTGATAGTTGGGTTGGAAGTTGGTTTGGAAGTTGGGTCGGTAGTCTGGTTGAAAGTTGGGCTCGAAGTTGGGTTAGAATGTGGGCTGGAAGTTGGGTTGGAAGTTGGGTTGGAAGATGGGTTGGAACTTGGGCTCAAAATTGGGTTGTAGGGTGGTAGGAAGTTGGGGTGGAAGTTGAGCTGGAAGTTGGGTTGGAAGTTGGGGTGAAAGTTGGGTGGGAAGTTGGGATGGAAGTTGGATTGGAAGTTGGGTTAGAAGTTGGGTTAGAAGTTGGGTTGGAAGCTGGGTTGGACCTCGGGTTTGAAGTTGGGTTGGATGTTGGGCTGGAAGTTGGGTTGGAAGTTGGGATGGAAGTTGGGTTGGAAGTTGGGTTGAAAGTTGGGATGGAAGTTGGGATGGAAGTTGGGTTATAAGTTGGATTGGAAGTTGGGTTGGAAGTTGGGATGGAGGTTGGATTGGAAGTTGGGTTGGAAGTTGGGTTAGGAATTGGGTTGGAAGTTGGGATGGAAGTTGGATTTAAAGTTAGGCTGGATGTTGGGCTGGAAGTTGGGTTGGAAGTTGGGTTGGTAGCTGGGTTGGAAGATAGATTGGAAGTTGGGTTGGAAGTTGGGATGAAAGTTGGGATAGAAGTTGGGTTGGAAACTGGGTTGGAAGTTGGGTTGGAAGTCGGGTTGGAAGTTCGGTTGGAAGTTGGATTGGATGTTGGGTAGGAAGCTGTGTTGCAAGCTGGGTTGGAAGTTAGATTGGAAGGTGGGATGGATGTTTGGTTGGAAGTTGGGTTGGGAGTTGGGTTGGAAGTTGGGTTGGAAGTTGGGTTGGAAGTTTGGTTGAAAGTTGCGTTGGAAGTTGGGTTAGAAGTTGGGTTGGAAGTTGGGTTGGAAGGTGGGTTGGAAGTTGGGTGGGAAGGTGGGTTAGACGTTGGGTTGGAAGTTGGGTTTAAAGTTGGGATGGAAGTTGGGATGGAGTCTGGGTTAGAAGTTGGATTGAAAGTAGGGCTGGAAGTTGGGATGGAGGTTGGGTTGGAAGTTGGGTTGGAAGTTGGGTTAGGAGTTGGGTTGGAAGTTGGGTTGGAAGTTGGGTTTGAAGTTAGGCTGGATGTTGGGCTAGAAGTTGGATTGGAAGATGGGTTGGTAGTTGGGTTGGAATTAGGGTTGGAAGTTGGCTTGGAAGTTGCGTTGGAAGTGGGGTTGGAAGTTGGGTTGGAAGTTGGGTTGGATGTTGAGATTGAATTTGGGTTGAAAATTGGGTTGGAAGTTGGGTTGGAAGCTAAGTTGGATGTTGGGTTGGGAGTTGGGCTGAAATTTGGGATGGAAGCTGGGCTGGAAGGTGAGTTTGAAGATGGGTTAGAAGTTAGTTTAGAAGTTGGGTTGGAAGTTAGGTTGAAAGTTGGGCTGGAAGTTGGGTTGGAAGTTGGGTTGGAAGTTGGGTTTGAAGTTGGGTTGGAAGTTGGGTTGGAAGTTGGGTTGGGAGTTGGGTTGGAAGCTGGGTTGGAAGTTGGCTTGGAAGTTAGGTTGGAATTTGGGATGGAAGTTGGGTTGGAAGTTGTGTTGGAAGTTGGGTTTGAAGTTGGATTGGAAGTTGGGCTGGAATATGGGATGGAAATTGGGTTGGAAGTTGGGTTGGAAGTTGGGTTGTAAGGTGGGTTGGAAGTTGGGTTGGAAGGTGGGTTAGAAGTTGCGTTGGAAGTTGGGTTGGAATTAGGGATAGAAATTGGGTTGGAAGTTGCGTTGAAAGAGGGGTTGGAAGTTGGGTTGGAAGTTGTGTTGGAAGTTGAGATTGAAGTTGTGTTGAAAGTTGGGCTGTAAGCTGGGTTGGAAGTTGGGTTGGAAGTAGGGTTGGAAGTTTGGTTGGAATTCGGGTTGGAAGCTTTGTTGGAAGTTGGGTTGAACGTTGAGTTGGAAGTTGGGTTGGAAGTTGGGTTGGAAGTTGGGTTGGATGTTGGGTTGGTAGTTGGGTTGGGAGTTTGGCTGGAAGTTGGGTTGAAAGTTGGAATGGAAGTTGGGTTGGAAGTTGGGTTGGAATATGGTTTGGAAGTTGGGTTCAAAGTTGGGTTGGAGGGTGGTTGATATTTGGGTTGGAAGTTGGGTTGGAAGTTGAATTGGAAGTTGGGTTGGAAGTTGGGGTTCAAGTTGGGTTGCACGTTGAGATGGAAGTTGGGTTGGATAATGGGTTAGAAGTTGGATTCAGAGTTGGGTTGGAAGTTGGGTTGGAAGTTGGATTTGAAGATGGGTTGGATGTTGGGCTGGAAGTTGGGTTGGAAGTTGGGTTGGAAGTTGGGTTGAAAGTTGGGTTGGAAGTTTGGTTTGAAGATGGGATGGAAGTTGGGATGGAAGTTGGGTTGGAAGTTGGGTTGTAAGTTGGGTTGGAAGTTGGGTTGGAGATTGGGTTGGAAGTTGGGTTGGAAGCAGGGTTGGAAGCTGGGTTGGAAGTTGGGTTGGAAGTTAGGTTGGAATTGAGGATGGAAGTTGGGTTGGAATGGGGTTGGAAGTTGGGTTTGAAGTTGGGTTGGAAGTTGGGTTAGAAGTTGGGTTAGAAGTTGGGTTGGAAGTTGGGTTGGAAGTTGGGCTGGAAGTTGGGTTGGAAGTTGGGATGGAAGTTGGGATGGAAGTTGGGTTGGAAGTTGGGTTGAAAGTTGGGATGGAAGTTGGGATGGAAGTTGGGTTGGAAGTTGGGTTGAAAGTTGGGATGGAAGTTGGGATGGAAGTTGGGTTGGAAGTTGGGTTGAAAGTTGGGATGGAAGTTGGGATGGAAGTTGGGTTGGAAGTTGGGTTGGAAGTTGGGTTGGAGATTGGGTTGGAAGTTGGGTTGGAAGCAGGGTTGGAAGCTGGGTTGGAAGTTGGGTTGGAAGTTAGGTTGGAATTGAGGATGGAAGTTGGGTTGGAATGGGGTTGGAAGTTGGGTTTGAAGTTGGGTTGGAAGTTGGGTTGGAAGTTGGGTTGGAAGTTGACTGGAAGTTCGGTTGGAAGTTGGGTTAGAAGTTGCGTTGGAACCTGGGTTTGAATTAGGGTTGGTTGTTTGGTTGGAAGTTGCGTGTGAAGTTGGGTTGGAAGTTGGGTTGGAAGTTGGGTTTAAAGTTGGGATGGAAGCTGGGCTGGAAGCTGGGTTGGTAGTTGGGTTGGAAGTAGGGTTGGGGGTTGGATTGGAAGTTGGGTCCGAAGTTGAGTTGGAAGGTGCAATGGACGTTGGGTTAAAACTTGGGTTGGACGTTGGGCTGGAACCTGGGTTTGAAATTGGATTGGAAGTTGGGCTGGAAGTTGGGGCGGACGTTTGGGTGGACGTTCGGTTGGAAGTTTGCATGGTAGTTTGGGTGGAAGTTTGGTTGGACATTGGGTTGGAAGTTGGCTTGGTACTTCGGTTGGAAGTTGGCTTGGTACTTGGGTTGGAAGTTGGGTTTTCAAGTGGGTTGGAATTTGGGTTGGAAGTTGGGTTGGAAGTTTGGTTGGAAGTTGGGTTGGATTTTGGGTTGGAAGTTGGGTTTGAAGTTGGGTTGGAAGTTTGGCTGAAAGTTGGGTTGGCGGCTGGGTTGGAAGTTTGGATGGAAGTTGGATTGAAAGGTAAGTTGGAAATGGGGTTGGAAGTTGGGTTGGAAGTTGGGTTGGAAGTTGGGTTGGAAGCTGGGGTGCAAGTAGGGTTGGAAGTTGTGATGGAAGTTGGGTTGGAAGATGGGTTAGAAGTCGGATTCATAGTTGGGTTGGAAGTTGGGTTGGAAGTTGGGTTGGAAGATGGGTTGGATGTTGGGCTGGAAGTTGGGTTGGAGTTTGGGCTGGAAGTTGGGTTTAAAGCTGGGGTGGAAGTTGGGTTTGACGTTGGGATTGAAAATGGGATGGAAGTTGGGTTGGATGTTGGGTTGGAAGTTGGGTTGGAAGTTGGGTTGGAAGTTCGCTTGGAAGTTTGGTTGGAACTTAGGTTGGAAGCTGTGTTGGAAGCTCGGTTGAAAGTTGGATTGGAAGGTGGGATGGAAGTTGGGTTGGAAAGTTGGGTTGGAAGTTGGGTTGGAAGTTGGGATGGTAGTCTGGTTGGAATTTGGACTCGAAGTTGAGATGGAAGCTGGGCTCGACGTTGGGTTGGAAGTTGAGTTGGAAGTTGGGTTGGAAGTTGGGTTCAAAGTTGGGTTGGAGGGTGGTTGGAAGTTGGGTTGGAAGTAGGGTTGGAAGTTGGGTTTGAAGTTGGGGTGGAAGTTGGGTTGGAAGTTGGGATGGAAGTTGGATTGGAAGCTGGGTTAGAAGTTGGGTTAGAAGTTAGGATGCAAGTTGGGTTGGAAGTAGGGTTGGAAGTTGGGTTGAAAGTTGGGTTGGAAGTTGGGTTGGAAGATGGGATGGAAGTTGGGATGGAAGTTGGTTTGGAAGTTGGATAGGATGTTGGGTTGGAAGTTGGGATGGAGGTTGGGTTGGAAATTGGGCTGGAAGTTGGTTGGAAGTTGGCCTGGAGGTTGGGTTGGATGTTAGGTTTGAAGTTGGGCTGGAGGTTGGGTTGGAACTTGGGTTGGAAGTTGGGCTGGAAGTTGGGTTGGAAGTTGGGTTGGAAGTTGGGGAAGAAGTTGGGTTGGAAGTTGGGATGGAAGTTGGGATGGAAGTTGGGTTGGAAGTTGGATAGGATGTTGGGTTGGAAGTTGGGTTGGAGGTTGGGTTGGAAGTTGGGTTGGAAGTTGGGTTGGAAGTTGGGATGGAAGTTGGGTTGGAAGTTGGGTTGGATGTTGGGCTGGAGGTTTGGCTGAATGGTTGGGTTGGAAGTTGGGTTGGAAGTTGGGTTGGAAGTTGGGTTGGAAGTTGGGTTGGAAGTTGGGATGGAAGTTGGGATGGAAGTTTGTTTGGAAGTTGGATAGGATGTTGGGTTGGAAGTTGGGATGGAGGTTGGGTTGGAAACTGGGTTGGAAGTTGGGTTTGAGGTTCGGGTGGATGTTGGGCTGGAAGTTGGGTTGGTAGTTGGGTTGGAAGTGTGGTTGGAAGATGGATTGGAAGCTGGGTTTGAAGTTAGTATGGACGTTGGGATAGAAGTTGGGTTGGAAGTTGTGTTGGAAGTTGGGTTGAATTTCGGTTGGAAGTTGGGTTGGAAGTTGGGTTGGTAGTTGGATTGGAAGTTTAGCTCAAAGTTGGGCTAAAAGTTGGGCTGGAAGTTGGGCTGGAAGTTGGGTTGGAATTTGGTTTGGAATTTGGGTTCAATGTTGGGTTGGAGGGTGGTTGGAATTTGGGTTGGAAGTTGGGTTGGAAGTTGGGTTTGAAGTTGGGTTGGAAGTTGGGATGCAAGTTGGGTTGGAAGTTGTGATGGAAGTTGGGCTTCAAAATGGGTTAGAAGTCGGAAGCTGGGTTTGAAGATGGGTTGGATGGTCGGCTGGAAGTTGGGTTGGAAGTTGAGTTGGAAGTTGGGTTTAAAGCTGGGTTGGAAGTTCGGTTTGAAGTTGGGATGGAAGTTGGGATGGAAGTTGGGTTGGATGTTGGGTTGGAAGTTGGGTTGGAAGTTGGCTTGGAAGTTGGGTTGGAACGTAGGTTGGAAGCTGTGTTGGAAGCTCGGTTGGATGTTAGATTGGAAGGTGGAATGGAAGTTGGATTGGAAAGTTGGGTTGGAAGTTGGGTTGGAAGTTGCGATGGTAGTCTGGCTGGAAGTTGGGCTCAAAGTTGGGTTTGAAGTTGGGCTGGAAGTTGGTTTGGAAGTTGGGTTGGAAGTTGGGCTGGAAGTTGGGTTTAAAGTTGGGTTGGAGGGTGGTTGGAAGTTGGGTTCAAAGTAGGGTTGGAAGTTGGGTCCGAAGTTGGGGCGGAAGTTGGGTTGGAAGTTGGGATGGAAGTTGGATTGGAAGCTAAGTTAGAAGTTGGGTTAGAAGTTGGGTTGCAAGTTGGGTTGGAAGTTGGGTTGGACGTTGGGTTGGATGTTGGGTTGGTAGTTGGTTTATACGTTTGGCTCAAAGTAGGGCTGAAATTTGGGCTGGAAGTTGGGCTGGAAGTTGGGTTGGAATTTGGTTTGGACGTTGGGTTCAAAGTTGGGTTGGAGGGGGGTTGGAATTTGGGTCGGAAGTTGGGTTGGAAGTTGGGTTTGAAAATCGGTTGGAAGTTGGGGTGCAAGTAGGGTTGGAAGTTGTGATGGAAGTTGGGCTGGAAGATGGGTTAGAAGTCGGATTCAGAGTTGGGTTGGAAGTTGGGTTGGAAATTGGGTTTGAATATGGATTGGACGGTGGGCTGGAAGTTGGGCTGGAAGTTGAGTTGGAAGTTGGGTTTCAAGTTGGGTTGGAAGTTGGGTTTGAAGTTGGGATGGGAGTTGGGATGGAAGTTCGGTTGGATATTGGGTTGGAAGTTGGGTTGGAAGTTGGGTTGGAAGTTGGGTTGGAAGTTGGCTTGGAAGTTGGGTTTAAACTTAGGTTGGAAGCTGTGTTGGAAGCTCGGTTGGAAGTTGGATTGGAAGGTGGGATAGAAGTTGGGTTGCAAAGTTGGGTTGGAAGTTGGGTTGGAAGTTGCGATGGTAGTCTGGTTGGAAGTTGGGCTCGAAGTTGGGCTTGAAGTTGGACTGGAAGTTGGTTTGGAAGTTGGGTTGGAAATGGGGTTGGTAGTTGGGTTTAAAGTTGGGTTGGAGGGTGGTTGGAAGTTGGGTTCAAAGTAGGGTTGGAAGTTGGGTTGGAAGTTGGGGTGGAAGTTGGGTTGGAAGTTGGTATGGAAGTTGGATTGGAAGCTAGGGTAGAAGTGGGGCTAGAAGTTGGGTTGCAAGTTGGGTTGGAAGTTGGGTTGGAAGCTGGGTTGGATGTTGGGTGAGTAGTTGGTTTGGAAGTTTGGCTCGAAGTATGGGCTGAAAGTTGGGCTGGAAGTTGGGCTGGAAGTTGGGTTCGAATTTGGTTTGGACGTTGGGTTCAAAGTTGGGTTGGAGGGTGGTTGGAATTTGGGTTGGAAGTAGGGTTGGAAGTTGGGTTTGAAGTTGGGTTGGAAGTTGGGGTGCAAGTAGGGTTGGAAGTTGTGAAGGAAGATGGGTTGGAAGATGGGGTTGAAGTTGGATTTAGAGTTGGGTTGGACGCTGGGTTGGAAGTTGGATTTGAAGATGGGTTGGATGTTGGGCTCGAAGTTGGGTTGGAAGTTGGGCTGGAAGTTGGGTTTAAAGTTGGGGTGGAAGTTGGGTTTGAAGTTGGGATGGAAGTTGGGATGGAAGTTGGGTTGGATGTTGGGTTGGAAGTTGGGTTGGAAGTTGGGTTGGAAGTTGGCTTGGATGTTTGGTTGGAACCCAGGTTGAAAGCTGTGTTGGAATCTCGGTTGGAAGTTGGATTGGGAGGTGGGATGGAAGTTGGGTTGGAAAGTTGGGTTGGAAGTTGGGTTGGAAGTTGGGATGGTAGTCCGGTTGGAAGTTGGGCTCAAAGTTGGGCAAGAAGCTGGGCTGGACGTTGGGCTGGAAGTTGGGTTGGAAGTTGGGTTGGAAGTTGGGTTCAAAGTTGGGTTGGAGGGTGGTTGGAAGTTGGGTTGGTAGTAGGGTTGGAAGTTGGGTTGGAAGTTGGGGTGGGAGTTGGGTTGGAAGTTGGGATGGAAGTTGGATCGGAAGCTGGGTTAGAAGTTGGGTTAGAAGTTGAGTTGCAAGTTGGGTTGGAAGTTGGGTTGGAAGTTGGGTTGGATGTTGGGCTGGAAGTTGGGTTGGAAGTTGGGTTGGAAGTTGGGTTGGAAGTTGGGTTGGAAGTTGGGTTGGAAGTTGGGATGGAAGTTGGGATGGAAGTTGGGTTGGAAGTTGGGTTGGAAGTTGGGTTGGAAGTTGGGTTGGAAGTTGGGTTGGAAGTTGGGATGGAAGTTGGGATGGAAGTTGGGTTGGAAGTTGGATAGGATGTTGCGTTAGAAGTTGGGGTGGAGGTTGGGATGGAAACTGGGCTGGAAGTTGGGTTAGAAGTTGGGTTGGAAGTTGGGTTGGAAGTTGAGTCTGAAGTTTGGATGGATGTTGGGCTGGAAGTTGGGTTGGAAGTTGGGTTGGAAGTGGGGTTGGAAGATGGATTGGAAGCTGGGTTGGAAGTTATGATGGACGCTGGGATAGAAGTTGGGTTGGAAGTTGTGTTGGAAGTTGGGTTGGATTTCGGTTGGAAGTTGGGTTGGAAGTTGGGTTGGTAGTTGGGTTGGAAGTTTGGCTCGAAGTTGGGCTGAAAGTTGGGCTGGAAGTTGGGCTGGAAGTTGGGCTGGAATTCGGTTTGGAAGTTGGGTTCAATGTTGGGCTGGAGGGTGGTTGGATTTTGGGTTGGAAATTGGGTTGGAAGTTGGGTTTGAAGTTGGGTTGGAAGTGGGGGTGCAAGTTGGGTCGGAAGTTGTGATGGAAGTTGGGATTGAAAATGGGTTAGAAGTCGGATTCAGAGTTGGGTTGGAAGTTGGGTTGGAAGTTGGGTTTCAAGATGGGTTGGATGGTGGGCTGGACGTTGGGTTGGAAGTTGAGTTGGAAGTTGGGTTTAAAGTTGGGTTGGAAGTTGAGTTTGAAGTTGGGATGGAAGTTGGGATGGAAGTTGGGTTGGATGATGGGTTGGAAGTTGGGTTGGAAGTTGGCTTGGAAGTTGGCTTGGAAGTTGGGTTGGAACTTAGGTTGGAATCTGTGTTGGAAGCTCGGTTGGAAGTTGGATTGGAAGGAGGGATGGAAGTTGGGTTGGAAAGTTGGATTGGAAGTTGGGTTGGAACTTGGGATGGTAGTCTGGTTGGAGGTTGGGCTCGAAGTTGGGCGGGAAGCTGGGCTGGACGTTGGGTTGGAAGTTGGGTTGGAAGTTAGGTTGGAAGTTGGGTTCAAAGTTGGGTTGGAGGGTGTTTGGAAGTTGGGTTGGAAGTAGGGTTGGAAGTTGGGTTGGAAGTTGGGGTGGGAGTTGGGTTGGAAGTTGGGATGGAAGCTATATTGGAAGCTGGGTTAGAAGTTGGGTTAGAAGTTGGGTTGCAAGTTGGGTTGGAAGTTGGGTTGGAAGTTGGGTTGTATATTGGGCTGGAAGTTGGGTTGGAAGTTGGGTTGGAAGTTGGGTTGGAAGTTGGATCGGATGTTGGGTTGGAAGCTGGGGTGGAGGTTCGGTTGGAAATTGGGCCGGAAGTTAGGTCAGAAGTTGGGTTGGAAGTTGGGTTGGAAGTTGGCTTTGAAGTTTGAATGGATGTTGGGCTGGAAGTTGGGTTGGAAGTTGGGTTGGAAGTTGGATTGGAAGATGGATTGGAAGCTGGGTTGGAAGTTAGGATGAACGTTGGGATAGAAGTTGGGTTGGAAGTTGTGTTGGAAGTTGGGTTGGATTTCGGTTGGAAGTTGGGTTGGAAGTTGGGTTGATAGTTGGGTTGGAAGTTTGACTCGAAGTTGGGCTGAAAGTTGGGCTGGAAGTTGAGGCTGGAAGTTGGGTTGGAATTTGGTGTGGAAGTTGGGTTCAATGTTGGGTTGGAGGGTGGTTGGAGTTTGGGTTTGAAGTTGGGTTGGAATTTGGGTTTGAAGTTGGGTTGGAAGTGGGGGTGCAAGTTGGGTTGGAAGTTGTGATGGAAGTTGGGGTTGAAAATGGGTTAAAAGTTTGATTTAGAGTTGGGTTGGAAGTTGGGTTGGAAGTTGGGTTTGAAGATGGGTTGGATGGTGGGCTGGAAGTTGGGTCGGAAGTTGAGTTGGAAGTTGGGTTGGAAGTTGAGTTTGAAGTTGGGATGGAAGTTGGGTTAGATGTTGGGCTGGAAGTTGGGTTGGAAGTTGGGTTGGAATCTGGCTTGGAAGTTGGGTTGGAACTTACGTTGGAATCTGTGTTGGAAGCTCGGTTGGAAGCTGGATTGGAAGGTGGGATGGAAGTTGGGTTGGAAGTTGCGATTGTAGTCTGGTTGGAAGTTGGGCTCAAAGTTGGGCTGGAAGTTGGGCTGGAAGTTGGTTTGGAAGTTCGGTTGGAAGTTGGGTTGGAAGTTGGGTTTAAAGTTGGGCTGGAGGGTGGTTGGAAAATGGATTGGAAGTAGGGTTGGAAGTTGGGTAGGAAGTTGGGGTGGAAGTTGGGTTAGAAGTTGGGATGGAAGATGGATTGGAAGCTCCGTTAGAAGTTGGGTTAGAAGTTGGGTTGCAAGTTGGGTTGGAAGTTGGGTGAGAAGTTGGGTTGGATATTGGGCTGGATGTTGGGTTGGAAGTTGGGTTGGAAGTTGGGTTGGAAGTTGGGTTGGAAGTGGGGTTGAAAGTGGGGTTGGAAGTTGGGTTGGAAGCTGGGTTGGACGTTGGATTGAAAGCTGGGTTGGAAGTTTGGCTGGAATTTGGGTTGGTAGTTGGGATAGAAGTTGAGATGGAAGTTGGGGTAGAATATGGGTTGGAAGTTAAGTTGGAAATTGCGTTGGAAATTTGGTTGGAAGTTGGGTTGGAAGTTGGATTGGATGTTGGGTTGGAAGTTGGGATGGAGGTTGGGATGGAAGTTGGGTTGGAAGTTGGATTGGATGTTGGGTTGGAAGTTGGGATGGAGGTTGGGATGGAAGTTGGGTTGGAAGTTGGATTGGATGTTGGGTTGGAAGTTGGGATGGAGGTTGGGATGGAAGTTGGGTTGGAAGTTGGATTGGATGTTGGGTTGGAAGTTGGGATGGAGGTTGGGATGGAAGTTGGGTTGGAAGTTGGATTGGATGTTGGGTTGGAAGTTGGGATGGAGGTTGGGATGGAAGTTGGGTTGGAAGTTGGATTGGATGTTGGGTTGGAAGTTGGGATGGAGGTTGGGATGGAAGTTGGGTTGGAAGTTGGGTTGGAAGCTGGGTTGGACGTTGGATTGAAAGCTGGGTTGGAAGTTTGGCTGGAATTTGGGTTGGTAGTTGGGATAGAAGTTGAGATGGAAGTTGGGGTAGAATATGGGTTGGAAGTTAAGTTGGAAATTGCGTTGGAAATTCGGTTGGAAGTTGGGTTGGAAGTTGGGTTGGAAGTTGGGTTGGAAGTGGGGTTGAAAGTGGGGTTGGAACTTGGGTTGGAAGTTGGGTTGGAAGTTGGGTTGGAAGTTTGGTTCGACGTTGGGTTGGAAGTTGGGTTGAACGGTGGGCTGAAAGTTGGGTTGGAAGTTGGGTTGGACATTGAGGTAGAAGTTGGGTTGGAAGTTGAGTTGGAAGTTGGGATGGAAGTTGGGTTGGA